>CANSGD010001252.1:0-166786 GCA_947645195.1 Patellifolia procumbens | reverse complement strand
ATCATTGTTTGGGCTTGTCTCGTTGGTTGGCTACTACTCTTGTTAGCGTGACTTTGTGTATTTGTGTGGCTTATTTGTTGATTGTTTTAAGCTTAAATCATGTCTAGTGTGGAGAAACTTGAAAAAATGATGCATGATTTACTTATTGGTGTTGAGGAGGACAGAGCTAGGGCTAGGAGGTTGGAAACCGCCCAATTAACCTTGCATGATATGTTTAAAAGGAGAAACGACCCTAATCATGTTGATTATGAATCTGATCACGAGGTTGTCCAAAAAGTTAAATCCACTTATGACGATGATAGGGGAATAAAATTGGATGATTTTGATGGCAATGCAAATCCTGAAGATTTTCTTGAGTGGATTAGACAACTTGAGAAAGTGTGTGACTATAGGGGATTTGATGATGATAAAAGGTTTAAAATTGCCACTATTAGACTAACTAAATATGCTGGAATTTGGTTAGAAGGTCTAAAAGCAAAAAGGGCAAAACTTGGAAAACCTAAGCTTAAAAGTTGGGAGAAGCTTAAAAAGAAGTTGAAAGAGATTTATTCCAAGTGATTTCATTCAAAGGCAATACATGAAAAAGCGTGATTTAACTCAAAATTCTATGAGTGTGAATGATTATACTTTGGAATTTGATAATTTATGCTTGCTATGTGGGAATGAAGAGGTTGAGCAAGAAAAAATTGCTAGGTTTATTGGAGGTCTTCATAAATCTATTGCTACAAAGATTGATATTGCCAACTATAGTACCTTTGATGATGTGTGTCAATTGGCTTTGAAGTTTGAAAGACATGAACTTGAGGATAAGAAAACCTATGGGGGGAAAAACACCACTTTCAAAAGCTTTAACCCTAACCCTAATTATCCATCTTCTTCCAAAGCCTTTGAAAAAAATGAAATTCCTTCTAAGGGGGAACAAAAGGGGGAGCGCCCTAAATTGGTGGTTTCTAGAGAGAAGTATGATGATAGTAGGAAGTGTTTTAAGTGTCAAGGGTGGGGTCATATTGCTGCAAATTGTCCCACTAGAAAAGCCCTAACCATGAGGCAATACGTGACCATGGAGGAGGAAGAGAGGATGTATGACTATGTGGTGGAGAGTGACCATGAGAGTGAGGAAAATGAGGATGAAGATGCCTATGCTGAAGATGACTCTAGGATGATTGGAGTTATTAGGAGGACGTTACATGTTGATCATTCACCTAATCATGAGCAAAGAGAAAATCTTTTTCATACTAGATGTAGAGTTGGTGATTTCTCTTGCAATGTGATTATTGATAGTGGATCTTGCACTAATGTGGTGGCATCTAATGTGGTCTCTAAGTTGAATTTGTTGGTTAGAGATCATCCTTGTCCTTACAAGTTGAGTTGGTTAGATGATAAGACTGGTTTGATGGTTAAGAAACAAGCCCTTGTTTCTTTTTCGATTGGTAACTACAAAGATGAGTTGTGGGGTGATGTTCTTCCTATGAGTGCTTGTCATGTTCTTCTTGGTAGACCTTGGCAATTTGATCGAAAGGTTATTCATGAGGGGGAGACCAACGTGTATTATGTTTTGATGGGGTCCAAAAGGATTCGACTTATGCCCTTGTCTCCTAACACTATTGCGCCAAAGAAGAGGGATGAAAGCAAGCAAAGTTTGTTCCTTTCACCCAAGGAGTTCGAAAAGGAGGTTGAAATAGAAGGTCATGGTTATGCTTTATTTGTTAAATGTACTTTAACTAATGATGTTTCTATGAAGGATCCTAACCTTGCAGCTTTGTTAGAAGAGTTTGGGGATGTATTTCCCAAAGAGTTGCCTCAAGGGTTACCACCTTTGAGAGGGATCGAGCATGCTATTGATC
This sequence comes from Patellifolia procumbens, assembly GCA_947645195.1. Taxonomy (NCBI): domain Eukaryota; kingdom Viridiplantae; phylum Streptophyta; class Magnoliopsida; order Caryophyllales; family Amaranthaceae; genus Patellifolia; species Patellifolia procumbens. The sequence continues at coordinate 164,942 of CANSGD010001252.1, read as the reverse complement.
TAGTACCAGGCGCACCTTTGCCTAACAAACCAGCATATAGATGCGATCCTATGGCTTCTAAGGAGCTACAAAGACAGATTGAAGAGTTGATTGAACGAGGCTATGTGAAAGAAAGCATGAGTCCATGCGCCGTTCCTGCCCTTCTTGTTCCTAAGAAGGATGGTACATGGAGGATGTGCATTGATAGCAGGGCCGTCAACAACATCACCATCAAGTATCGTTTTCCTATGCCTAGATTGGAGGACATGCTTGATGAGTTACATGGAGCTTTGGTGTTTTCAAAGATAGACCTAAGGAGTGGATATCACCAAATGAGAATTAGGGAAGGAGATGAGTGGAAAACCGCTTTTAAGACCAAACAAGGTCTATATGAGTGGATGGTGATGCCTTTTGGTCTTTGCAATGCTCCTAGTTCTTTTATGAGGCTTATGAATGAGGTACTACGTCCCTTTCTTAACAAGTTTATTGTTGTCTATCTAGATGATATTCTTGTATATAGTAATAGTATTGAATCTCATTTAGCTCATTTAAGACTGTTGTTTGAAAAATTGAGAGAACAAAAACTGTATGGCAAGATGGAAAAATGTGACTTTCTTGTACCTATTATTGCTTTTCTTGGCTATATTGTTTCTAGGGATGGAGTACATGTTGATCCAGAGATAGTCAAAGCTATTTCCACATGGTTGGCGCCAAGCAATGCTCATGAGTGTAGGAGTTTTCATGGCCTAGCTTCCTTCTATAGGAGGTTCATTCGAAACTTCTCAACAGTTATGGCTCCAATCACAGAGTTGATGAAGAAGGGAGAGTTCTCTTGGAACTCTCAAGCTCAAAGATCATTTGAAGAGGTGAAGAGGCTCCTTTGCAACGCCCCTATCCTAGCCTTGCCAGATTTTCACAAATTGTTCGAGGTAGAGTGTGATGCAAGTGGGATTGGCGTAGGTGTTGTTTTGATCCAAGAGAAGAGGCCTATTGCATTCTTTAGTGAGAAATTGAGTGGCGCCAAGCTCAATTACTCCAATTATGATCGTGAGTTTTATGCTATTGTAAGGGCCTTGGATCATTGGTCTCATTATTTAAGGCCAAAGCCTTTTATACTTCATTCAGATCATGAGGCACTCAAACACATCCATGGGCAACAAAAGCTCAATTATAGGCACGCCAAGTGGGTTGAATTCCTACAATCTTTTACTTTTTCTTCTAAGTATAAAGGAGGAAAGAGTAATGTTGTTGCTGATGCTCTTTCTAGGCGTTCCTATCTCTTAACCATGGTTGATGCTCGTATTTTAGGGTTTGATCATTTGAAAGAATTGTATGTAAAAGATGAAGACTTTTGTAATTCTTTTACTAACCCTAATGGCATGTATGTAGTGCAAGAAGGATTTCTGTTTAAGGGGAACAGGCTTTGTGTTCCTAAGAGTGGCGTGAGGGAGTTGTTGGTGAGGGAAGTCCATAGTGGTGGCGTGGCTGGCCATTTTGGCATTCAAAAGACCCTAGACACATTGAGTGAGAGTTTCTATTGGCCTAGCATGGTGAAAGATGTTCATATGGTGGTTAGTAGGTGTGCTAGTTGTCAAAGAGCCAAGAGTACCTTCCATAAAGGCCTCTACACTCCATTACCAGTCCCTAATGCTCCTTGGGATAGTGTGAGTATGGATTTCATAGTAGGGTTGCCTAGAACTCAAAGGGGAAAAGATGCTATCATGGTGGTGGTAGATCGTTTCTCTAAGATGGCTCACTTTGTACCTATGCATAAGACTAATGATGCTTTACATGTTGCTGATTTGTACTTTAGGGAGATCATTCGCCTACATGGTATCCCTAGAAGTATTGTTAGTGATCGTGATTCAAAGTTCCTAAGTCACTTTTGGAGGAGCTTGTGGAAAATGGTTGGAACCAAGCTACTTTTCAGTACTAGTCATCATCCTCAAACTGATGGCCAAACTGAAGTAACTAATAGAACTCTTGGAGCTTTATTGCGTGGTTTGGTGAGTAAAACACAAAAGGATTGGGATATGAAGCTAGCCCATGCTGAATTTGCTTATAATCGAGCTCATTCAACCACTACCTCTCAATCTCCATTTGAGGTGGTCTATGGTATCAATCCTTTCCTTCCTATTGATTTTATTGTACTAACCAAATCTGAAATTCATGTTGATGCAAAGAAGAGGTTCGAAACCTTCAAAAAAACGTGTGAGCAAGTCAAGGCAAGAATAGAGAAGATGAACACTCAATACAAGGAGAGAGCAAACAAGCATAGAAGGCAACCAAAGTTCAAAAGTGGCGATCTTGTGTGGATTCATTTGAGAAAGGAGAGGTTCCCAAGCAAGAGGAAGAATAAGCTCATGCCTAGGGCTGATGGTCCCTTTGAGGTGCTTGAGGTGATTGGAGATAGTGCCTACAAGATTGATCTTCCAAGTGAGTATGGAGGTGTGAGTGCTACGTTCAACGTTGGAGATCTTAGTCCTTACTATGATGATGAAAATTTGAGAACAAATTATTTTGAAGAGGGGGAGAATGACATGAGTCAAGAGCCAAAGTCAACCATTGGAGATGATGCATAAAGCATTTCATAAGCAAGAGCATTCGTTGGTTAAGAACCGAAGAATCAGTTTTGCTTCAAGCCTTGTTGGAACCGTACCAACAACCACCACTTTCACTAGCCTTAGAACCACCAAACTAGGCCACCAATGTCAAAGAAGAACTCTTGGTGCAACCTTGCTTTGGTAAATTATACGTTAGTTAGCTAATTAACTCAAAGACTTGAATTAGGACAAACTGTCCAGTTTTTACTCTAAGCGCACAGCTCAAAGAAATGAGTATAACTCTTAATTCATTCAACAAAGTCTAATGAAACTTTTTACATTACAATCCTAACATATAAGGCAGTAACATACCAAAGAATCACGTCATTTGGTGATGTTTTGCTTAGGTAACAAAAGCCATCTTAAACTATTACAAAATCTGGCCAGTTTTCAGTACCTAGGTGCAATGATTAGGATTTTCTGAGAAACGAAAATATCCTACTGCAAAAAGGAAACTAAGGTAATAAAATAGACATTCTAAGGAAAATATCCTCAAAAAATCAGCTCCAAAAGCTTAAGAAAAGCGGCTGCCCAGAACTGATGAAAAGGGGCCCAGAATGACGCAGGGAGCTGCGGTTTTGGACACTTCTTCATGAAGCTCTCGTTTCCTATTGATTCTTGCCTCCAACTCTTCACATGCTTGTTGGTGATGTATGTAAGCACACAGGTGAGTCATGTATGGTTGCCTTAGCCAAGAATAAAGCTCAAAAACGTGGCCAAAATACTCCCTAAACCAACCGTATAAAACCTGTTCTTCCAAAACAGTTTCACTAAGCTTACTTTAATGACTTAGAACTAATTAATTAAGCTATTTAATCATAATTCAAGCTTGATTACTAATACTTTATGATGTTAAGATGATCATAAGCATTAATCAACAAGGCTTAAAAAAGATTAAGAAGGTGTTAAGCTTAATTAACAATTCAAAGTACTTGTTTGTTCGAAATTGGATTAAGTAAGCTAATGAATTGAATCTCCTTCACCTTAATCTCTTCTTGAAGACTCTTTGCTAGGAGACTTGGATTGATCATGGATGCTCCTGCATCAGGAGATGAGCCTATTTGCTTGGTTCTTGAGACCTTTGGATTCAAGCTCAAGGCCAATGGATCTTTTGTGACTATGTTAGCTTGGGAAGAAGAACTAGCTTGAAATGGCTAATATGGGGCGTCCATAGCCATTTATAGAGTATTCTATTTGCTTTTGTTGAGTCATTTTTATTCATGTAATAAAAACTACATTATGGCCGAAATTTCAGTTGGTTATGTAGATTCTAGTAGATTTCCAAATCCTATTGGGATTAGGAGATAAGGAGGCGTGTGGAAAGGGTGATAGGCGTGTGGAAAGGTGATAAGGCCGAATGCCTATCATTTTCCTTCCTTGCTTATCTTTCCCTTCATTTTAGGGATTTAGTTTTATCTTGCTTTTTAGATAGAATTAGGGTTCCTTATCATACTAGAGTGTACTAGTATAAATAGGGAGCTTGTACACGCCATTTTTCATGAAGAAATGTTAAGAACTTTGAGTCATATTTTCGAGCTTAATTATTTGTCAATTAAATTCGTGCCATTTAATAATTTTCAGGAGTGTTAATTATTGAGTGATTAATCTACTTAATTCCAGGAGTGGTTTAAGTGAGATTGAAAGTTAATTAAATCTTTCAGGAGTGATTGATTTAATTTCCATATCCCTTAAACACATAAAGATATAAACTTTAGCGACAAAACACATAAAAATTCGGACTTTAAAATATCTAGGTTCCTTTGCATTGGAGTACACTTGAATATTGCTTTCATAGAGCCATATTCATATCAATTGGTATCAAATTTCCAGGAGGGTGAGGAAAGAAAGTGTCCGACTTTCTTGGTAAGCATTCTAAACTAGTTAATTCTAGTTATTGATCATTGTTTGGGCTTGTGTGGTTGGTTGGCTACTACTCTTGTTAGCGTGACTTTGTGTATTTGTGTGGCTTATTTGTTGATTGTTTTAAGCTTAAATCATGTCTAGTGTGGAGAAACTTGAAAAAATGATGCATGATTTACTTATTGGTGTTGAGGAGGACAGAGCTAGGGCTAGGAGGTTGGAAACCGCCCAAATAACCTTTCATGATATGTTTAAAAGGAGAAACGACCCTAATCATGTTGATTATGAATCTGATCACGAGGTTGTCCAAAGAGTTAAATCCACTTATGACGATGATAGGGGAATAAAATTGGATGATTTTGATGGCAATGCAAATCCTGAAGATTTGCTTGAATGGATTAGACAACTTGAGAAAGTGTGTGACTATAGGGGATTTGATGATGATAAAAGGTTTAAAATTGCCACTATTAGACTAACTAAATATGCTGGAATTTGGTTAGAAGGTCTAAAAGCAAAAAGGGCAAAACTTGGAAAACCTAAGCTTAAAAGTTGGGAGAAGCTTAAAAAGAAGTTGAAAGAGAGATTTATTCCAAGTGATTTCATTCAAAGGCAATACATGAAAAAGCGTGATTTAACTCAAAATTCTATGAGTGTGAATGATTATACTTTGGAATTTGATAATTTATGCTTGCTATGTGGGAATGAAGAGGTTGAGCAAGAAAAAATTGCTAGGTTTATTGGAGGTCTTCATAAATCTATTGCTACAAAGATTGATATTGCCAACTATAGTACCTTTGATGATGTGTGTCAATTGGCTTTGAAGTTTGAAAGACATGAACTTGAGGATAAGAAAACCTATGGGGGGAAAAACACCACTTTCAAAAGCTTTAACCCTAACCCTAATTATCCATCTTCTTCCAAAGCCTTTGAAAAAAATGAAATTCCTTCTAAGGGGGAACAAAAGGGGGAGCGCCCTAAATTGGTGGTTTCTAGAGAGAAGTATGATGATAGTAGGAAGTGTTTTAAGTGTCAAGGGAGGGGTCATATTGCTGCAAATTGTCCCACTAGAAAAGCCCTAACCATGAGGCCATACGTGACCATGGAGGAGGAAGAGAGGATGTATGACTATGTGGTGGAGAGTGACCATGAGAGTGAGGAAAATGAGGATGAAGATGCCTATGCTGAAGATGACTCTAGGATGATTGGAGTTATTAGGAGGACGTTACATGTTGATCATTCACCTAATCATGAGCAAAGAGAAAATCTTTTTCATACTAGATGTAGAGTTGGTGATTTCTCTTGCAATGTGATTATTGATAGTGGATCTTGCACTAATGTGGTGGCATCTAATGTGGTCTCTAAGTTGAATTTGTTGGTTAGAGATCATCCTTGTCCTTACAAGTTGAGTTGGTTAAATGATAAGACTGGTTTGATGGTTAAGAAACAAGCCCTTGTTTCTTTTTCGATTGGTAGCTACAAAGATGAGTTGTGGGGTGATGTTCTTCCTATGAGTGCTTGTCATGTTCTTCTTGGTAGACCTTGGCAATTTGATCGAAAGGTTATTCATGAGGGGGAGTCCAACGTGTATTCTGTTTTGATGGGGTCCAAAAGGATTCGACTTATGCCCTTGTCTCCTAACACTATTGCGCCAAAGAAGAGGGATGAAAGCAAGCAAAGTTTGTTCCTTTCACCCAAGGAGTTCGAAAAGGAGGTTGAAATAGAAGGTCATGGTTATGCTTTATTTGTTAAATGTACTTTTAACTAATGATGTTTCTATGAAGGATCCTAACCTTGCAGCTTTGTTAGAAGAATTTGGGGATGTATTTCCCAAAGAGTTGCCTCAAGGGTTACCACCTTTGAGAGGGATCGAGCATGCTATTGATCTAGTGTCAGGCGCACCTTTGCCTAACAAACCAGCATATAGATGCGATCCTATGGCTTCTAAGGAGCTACAAAGACAGATTGAAGAGTTGATTGAACCAGGCTATGTGAAAGAAAGCATGAGTCCATGCGCCGTTCCTGCCCTTCTTGTTCCTAAGAAGGATGGTACATGGAGGATGTGCATTGATAGCAGGGCCGTCAACAACATCACCATCAAGTATCGTTTTTCTATGCCTAGATTGGAGGACATGCTTGATGAGTTACATGGAGCTTTGGTGTTTTCAAAGATAGACCTAAGGAGTGGATATCACCAAATGAGAATTAGGGAAGGAGATGAGTGGAAAACCGCTTTTAAGACCAAACAAGGTCTATATGAGTGGATGGTGATGCCTTTTGGTCTTTGCAATGCTCCTAGTTCTTTTATGAGGCTTATGAATGAGGTACTATGTCCCTTTCTTAACAAGTTTATTGTTGTCTATCTAGATGATATTCTTGTATATAGTAATAGTATTGAATCTCATTTAGCTCATTTAAGACTGTTGTTTGAAAAATTGAGAGAACAAAAACTGTATGGCAAGATGGAAAAATGTGACTTTCTTGTACCTAGTATTGCTTTTCTTGGCTATATTGTTTCTAGGGATGGAGTACATGTTGATCCAGAGATAGTCAAAGCTATTTCCACATGGTTGGCGCCAAGCAATGCTCATGAGTGTAGGAGTTTTCATGGCCTAGCTTCCTTCTATAGGAGGTTCATTCGAAACTTCTCAACAGTTATGGCTCCAATCACAGAGTTGATGAAGAAGGGAGAGTTCTCTTGGAACTCTCAAGCTCAAAGATCATTTGAAGAGGTGAAGAGGCTCCTTTGCAACGCCCCTATCCTAGCCTTGCCAGATTTTCACAAATTGTTCGAGGTAGAGTGTGATGCAAGTGGGATTGGCGTAGGTGTTGTTTTGATCCAAGAGAAGAGGCCTATTGCATTCTTTAGTGAGAAATTGAGTGGCGCCAAGCTCAATTACTCCAATTATGATCGTGAGTTTTATGCTATTGTAAGGGCCTTGGATCATTGGTCTCATTATTTAAGGCCAAAGCCTTTTATACTTCATTCAGATCATGAGGCACTCAAACACATCCATGGGCAACAAAAGCTCAATTATAGGCACGCCAAGTGGGTTCAATTCCTACAATCTTTTACTTTTTCTTCTAAGTATAAAGAAGGAAAGAGTAATGTTGTTGCTGATTGATGGAGGTCCATCTAGCTCCATTGATTCCAAGACCAAGAACATGGTTGCTTGTGTGTTAAGGGATGTTCTGAATTCCCTTAAGAGTATTGAGTCCTTTAAGTCCCTTGAAAATGTCCTTAGCTTAGTTAATTGATTATTGACTAAGTTACTATCTTTATTGCTTTATTAGGAGTCTAGTTAATAAAATGTACTCTTAGTTAATTTAATGATATATTAGATTAACTAGGAAAGTCTTAGTTGAGTTGTAATTTCCATTTCTAGAAAGAAGAAAGTCAACTAGGGTTACAAAGGAAGGCAAGGACGGATGAAGCAAGGAAAATGAAGAAAATGGCGCCTAACATATCAGAAAATGGCGCCTAGGGTTTACTAAAGATAAGATAGAAATTCCCTTCTATCTTCTACACAAAATGGGTGCCCAAAGCCTATCTTGTACACAAAATGGGCGGCCAAGCTACAAGGATCAAGGAAAAGGAATCATTTTTCCTCCAAAGCTTATCTTAGGCGCCTAACCTAATCAGATTAGGGTTTGGTGTCCTACTTTGAAGGGATAAGTGAGAATATCAAGGAAAATGGTCCAAGATGGCGTCACAAATGGAGGGGAGTGAAGTGGATCGATTTCAACCCTAGTTAGGATAGGTTTTATCTTAATTAGTTTACTTATTTCTTTTTATTTTCAGTAATTATCTTTTAGAGAGTCAAGGACATGTATTTAAAGGGCTTGAGTCATTAATAAACATTCATTAGACGTTTTATACATTGAACTTTCGAGTTTATTTTTGCTTTGGTTAATTCATCATTAATCCAAGCGCCTATGCTAGCTTGATTTCGAGCTTGAATCAAGTGGTGTTCTTAGGACCTTAATATTGACTTAGTGGTGATTTCTGTATCTAAGTTAAATTAAGTAAAGCTTAACTATCAATTAAATTCATAATCCAACCTATTCTGCCTAGAGCTTAGCCAGAATATAACATCTTGGTATCAGAGCCAACAAAAATCCTAGCCTAAATTCGTCCAAACACAAACCCTAAACACAATGTCAGGAACTAGCCAAACCAACGAACAATTACAAGAGAGACTCGTAACCATGGAAGCAGAGAGGCGTGAGAGTGAGGCCAGGATGACCTTACTACAAGATCAAGTAAAGAGTTTGTCTTTAAGGTTGAGAAGACAAAGAGGAGATGAACCCTTTGGGAGTTCTGATGGAGAAAGTGATGACGCATCTAGGGTTCCACCCTTTCAAAATGATCAACGAAATTTCAATGACTTTAAGGTGGATCTTCCTGAGTATGATGGCAAGTTGGATGCAGACGAATTTGTAGAGTGGTTAAGGACTGTTGAAAGAGTCTTTGATTACAAGCAAATTCCGGAGGATAAGAAGGTCAAGCTTGTTGCTCTCAAGCTTCGAAAATATGCATCAACATGGTGGGCTAGCAAGTGCAGCAAGAGAGAAAGAGATGGAAAGGAAAAGATTAGAGAATGGACGAAAATGAAGAAATTACTTAAAACAAAATTTCTTCCCACCTACTATGTTCAAGAGAACTTTTCCAAATTCCACCACCTACAACAAGGTTCGAATTCAGTGGAGGCATATGCAAGGGAATTCGAGTCATATCTCATGAAGTGTGAAGTGCAAGAGGATGAACCTCAAACCCTGGTAAGATTTCTTGGTGGTTTGGATGTTAAAATTGCTAACATAGTTGAATTACATCCTTTTTCTAGTTTGGAGGACTTGATCATCTTGGCTCACAAGGTGGAAAAACAACAAAAGAGCAAAGGAAAGACTGAAGTGGCTCGTTCTTACCCTAAACCTAACACCTACTCTAAGCCAAACACGAACTTTTCTAAAACTACCCCAAACTCGAACCAAAAATCCCCAAACACCCCAAATACCTTCACTCCAAACACGTTCACCCCAAATAGATCTACTAGAAAGTGCTTTAGATGTCAAGGAGGAGGACATATTGCTTCTGAATGCCCCAACAAAAGAATTGTAACCCTAGTAGAGTATGAAACCTTAGAGGAGGCGGATGATGTAGTCATAGAGGTGTGTGATGATAAGGAGTATGGAGAAGAGATTGTTGGCCCTGATGAGGGTGAATGCTTGGTTGTTAGGAGAGCTTTGAGCGGCGTGATAGATGAAGAGAAGTCACAACAACGAGAAGCCATATTCCATACTAGATGCACTGTTGAGAACAAGGTGTGCACCTTGATTATTGATGGAGGGAGTTGTACCAACGTGGAGTCTCAAACTATGGTGGATAAGTTGAAGCTTTCAACTTCGCCTCATCCTAAGCCATATGTGATTCAATGGCTCAATCAAGGTAAAGGTATCCAAGTTACTCATCGTTTACTATTTTCTTTTAGTATTGGTAGTAACTATAAAGAGGAGCTTTGGTGTGATATTATTCCTATGGATGCTTGTCATGTGTTGTTAGGGCGTCCTTGGTTGTTTGATAGGAGAGTCATACATGATGGTTATAAAAACACATATTCATTCACTAAAGATGGAAAGAAAGTAACCCTAACCCCTATCATGTCTATCCCTACCTCTAAACAACATTCGACTAAAGAGAAATATCACTCACTCACCACCTTATTAAAATCTGATTATCATGAACTTAGTCCTTTTCGTGATTTGTTGTTGAATATAGATCAAAAGGAACAAGTTGATAGTAATCTAGATCACCCCTTACTTGTCCCATTGCTTGAAAACTACAAAGATGTCTTCCCACATGAAATACCCAACGGCCTACCCCCAAAAAGAGACATCCAACACAAAATTGACCTAATTCCTGGCGCCATGTTACCTAACAAGCCTACCTATAGAACCAACCCTAAAGAAACTGAAGAAATAAGGAGGCAAGTGAATGAATTGTTGTCCAAGGGCATGATTAGAGAGTCTTTGAGTCCTTGTGCAGTTCCAACTCTCTTAGTACCAAAGAAGAATGGTGAGTGGCGTATGTGTGTGGATAGTAGAGCTATCAACAAGATCACTATCAAGTACAGATTTCCAATTCCAAGATTGAATGACTTGTTAGATGATCTCAATGGATCTAATGTGTTCTCTAAGATCGATTTGAGAAGTGGATACCATCAAATTCGCATTTGTGAAGGGGATGAATGGAAGACTGCCTTCAAGACAAAGGAGGGTTTGTATGAGTGGCTTGTTATGCCATTTGGATTGTCTAATGCTCCGAGTACTTTCATGCGCTTAATGAATCAAACCATGAAGCCTTTTTTGGGCAGATTTGTAGTAGTTTATTTTGATGATATACTTATCTATAGTATGAATGAATGTGAGCATGCAAAACACTTAGATCAAGTGTTTAGTGCGTTGAGAGCCGAAAGCTTGTATGGGAACTTAGAAAAATGTCACTTCTTTTCTAGTCAAGTTGTATTTTTAGGTTTCATTATCTCTAAAGATGGAATCAAGGCTGATGAGAAGAAGGTGCAAGCAATCAAGGAGTGGCCTACTCCCACTTCAATACAACAAGTTCGAAGCTTTCATGGACTAGCTTCCTTTTATAGGAGGTTTGTTCGAAATTTCAGTGCTATCATGACTCCAATTACAGAGATAACAAAGCTAAAGAAGTTTGAGTGGAGTGAACAAGCCAACAAGGCGTTTGAGGAGGTAAAAGCTCAATTGATTAGTGCTCCTATTTTAGCTTTACCTAACTTTAATGAAGTTTTTGAGGTTGAATGTGATGCATCTGGCGTGGGAATTGGAGCTGTGCTGTCTCAAAATGGAAGGCCTTTGGCCTACTTTAGTGAGAAATTAAACGAGGCAAAGAGAAAGTACTCGACCTATGACAAAGAATTCTATGCTTTGGTTCGTGCTTTGGACCATTGGAGACACTATCTCATTGCAAAGGAGTTTATTCTCCATTCAGATCATGAGGCGCTTAAGTACCTCCAAAGCCAACAGAAATTGCAGCCTAGACATGCTAAATGGGTGGAATACCTTCAAACATTCCATTTTACTATTAAGCATAAAGCAGGGAAGATGAACAAAGGTGCTGATGCCTTATCTAGGAGGTACTTGTTGCTTTCTACCTTAAGCCCTAAGGTGATGGGGCTTGAATTGTTGAAAGAATGTTATGTAGAGGACAAGATGTTATATTCTGGCTATGCTCTAGGCAGAATAGGTTGGATTATGAATTTAATTGATAGTTAAGCTTTACTTAATTTAACTTAGATACAGAAATCACCACTAAGTCAATATTAAGGTCCTAAGAACACCACTTGATTCAAGCTCGAAATCAAGCTAGCATAGGCGCTTGGATTAATGATGAATTAACCAAAGCAAAAATAAACTCGAAAGTTCAATGTATAAAACGTCTAATGAATGTTTATTAATGACTCAAGCCCTTTAAATAAATGTCCTTGACTCTCTAAAAGATAATTACTGAAAATAAAAGAAATAATTAAACTAATTAAGATAAAACCTATCCTAACTAGGGTTGAAATCGATCCACTTCACTCCCCTCCATTTGTGACGCCATCTTGGACCATTTTCCTTGATATTCTCACTTATCCCTTCAAAGTAGGACACCAAACCCTAATCTGTAGGGTTAGGCGCCTAAGATAAGCTTTGGAGGGAAAATGATTCCTTTTCCTTGATCCTTGTAGCTTGGCCGCCCATTTTGTGACAAAGATAGGCTTTGGGCGCCCATTTTGTGTAGAAGATAGAAGGGAATTTCTATCTTATCTTTAGTAAACCCTAGGCGCCATTTTCTGATATGTTAGGCGCCATTTTCTTCATTTTCCTTGCTTCATCCGTCCTTGCCTTCCTTTGTAACCCTAGTTGACTTTCTTGTTTCTAGAAATGGAAATTACAACTCAACTAAGACTTTCCTAGTTAATCTAATATATCATTAAATTAACTAAGAGTACATTTTATTAACTAGACTCCTAATAAAGCAATAAAGATAGTAACTTAGTCAATAATCAATTAACTAAGCTAAGGACATTTTCAAGGGACTTAAAGGACTCAATACTCTTAAGGGAATTCAGAACATCCCTTAACACACAAGCAACCATGTTCTTGGTCTTGGAATCAATGGAGCTAGATGGACCTCCATCACAAGGACTTTGGTGTTTTGTTTGAAAAGTGCCATAATCGCCCAAGTGGTGATTATTATCTCTTAAAGGGGTTTCTTTTTAAAGGAAATCGCCTTTGTATTCCTAGGCACAGTATGAGAGTGTCCTTAGTCAAGGAGTTTCATGAAGGTGGGCTTGCTGGCCACTTTGGAATAGAAAAGACTATTATGCTTGTGAGTGAGTATTTCTTTTGGCCTAGATTGGCAAGAGATGTAGAGTTCTTAATTAAGAGATGCTTGATATGCCAAAAGGCTAAGGGACATTTACTACCTCAAGGGTTGTTTATGCCTCTTCCTGTTCCTCAAGCACCATGGGAAGATGTGAGCTGGAAATTTCATTACAGGATTACCTAGAACCCAACGCCAAAAAGATTCAATCATGGTGGTGGTTGATAGGTTTTCCAAGATGGCGCACTTTGTGGCGTGCCATACTACTAACGATGCTGTTTCTTGTGCTAACTTGTATTTCAGGGACATTGTTAGGTTGCATGGAGTGCCAAAAACGATGGTTAGTGATCGAGACCCAAAGTTCTTAAGTCACTTTTGGCTTACACTTTGGAAGAAGATGGGGACGAAGCTGAAATTTAGTACCTCTAGCCATCCTCAAACTGATGGTCAAACAGAGGTCACCAATAGAACCCTAGGAACCCTAATTCGAGCCCTAGCTACAAAAAGCCCTAAACAATGGGAGGAGATGCTACCTCACGCTGAGTTTGCCTACAATCGAGTTCCTAGCAAGACTACTGGCCTTAGTCCATTCTTTGTGGTCTATGGTCAAAACCCTTGCACCCCTATTGACTTAGCCCCTTTCCCTACCACCACAAAATATAGCCATGAAGCCGAAAATAGAGTGAAAGAGATCCAAAAGCTACATGAATACGTGACAGGAAAAATTGAGAAAGCCAATGAGAGAACCAAGGAGAGGGTTGACAAGAAAAAGAGAGATGTCCAATTCAAAGAGGGTGATATGGTTTGGATTCATCTAAGGAAGGAACGTTTCCCTTCTAAACGAAAATCCAAACTTAGTCCTCAAGCTGATGGTCCATTTAGAGTGATTGAGAAGGTCAACAACAATGCCTACAAGATCGATTTGCCTGGAGACTATGGAGTTTCAGCCACTTTCAACGTTGCTGATTTGAGCCCGTTCTATGATGATGAAGAAGAGCTACCAAGTTTGAGGTCAAACTCCTCCAAAGAAGGAGAGGATGATGGAGGTCCATCTAGCTCCATTGATTCCAAGACCAAGAACATGGTTGCTTGTGTGTTAAGGGATGTTCTGAATTCCCTTAAGAGTATTGAGTCCTTTAAGTCCCTTGAAAATGTCCTTAGCTTAGTTACTTGATTATTGACTAAGTTACTATCTTTATTGCTTTATTAGGAGTCTAGTTAATAAAATGTACTATTAGTTAATTTAATGATATATTAGATTAACTAGGAAAGTCTTAGTTGAGTTGTAATTTCCATTTCTAGAAAGAAGAAAGTCAACTAGGGTTACAAAGGAAGGCAAGGACGGATGAAGCAAGGAAAATGAAGAAAATGGCGCCTAACATATCAGAAAATGGCGCCTAGGGTTTACTAAAGATAAGATAGAAATTCCCTTCTATCTTCTACACAAAATGGGTGCCCAAAGCCTATCTTGTACACAAAATGGGCGGCCAAGCTACAAGGATCAAGGAAAAGGAATCATTTTTCCTCCAAAGCTTATCTTAGGCGCCTAACCTAATCAGATTAGGGTTTGGTGTCCTACTTTGAAGGGATAAGTGAGAATATCAAGGAAAATGGTCCAAGATGGCGTCACAAATGGAGGGGAGTGAAGTGGATCGATTTCAACCCTAGTTAGGATAGGTTTTATCTTAATTAGTTTAATTATTTCTTTTTATTTTCAGTAATTATCTTTTAGAGAGTCAAGGACATGTATTTAAAGGGCTTGAGTCATTAATAAACATTCATTAGACGTTTTATACATTGAACTTTCGAGTTTATTTTTGCTTTGGTTAATTCATCATTAATCCAAGCGCCTATGCTAGCTTGATTTCGAGCTTGAATCAAGTGGTGTTCTTAGGACCTTAATATTGACTTAGTGGTGATTTCTGTATCTAAGTTAAATTAAGTAAAGCTTAACTATCAATTAAATTCATAATCCAACCTATTCTGCCTAGAGCTTAGCAGAATATAACACTGATGCTCTTTCTAGGCGTTCCTATCTCTTAACCATGGTTGATGCTCGTATTTTAGGGTTTGATCATTTGAAAGAATTGTATGTAAAAGATGAAGACTTTTGTAATTCTTTTACTAACCCTAATGGCATGTATGTAGTGCAAGAAGGATTTCTGTTTAAGGGGAACAAGCTTTGTGTTCCTAAGAGTGGCGTGAGGGAGTTGTTGGTGAGGGAAGTCCATAGTGGTGGCGTGGCTGGCCATTTTGGCATTCAAAAGACCCTAAACACATTGAGTGAGAGTTTCTATTGGCCTAGCATGGTGAAAGATGTTCATATGGTGGTTAGTAGGTGTGCTAGTTGTCAAAGAGCCAAGAGTACCTTCCATAAAGGCCTCTACACTCCATTACCAGTCCCTAATGCTCCTTGGGATAGTGTGAGTATGGATTTCATAGTAGGGTTGCCTAGAACTCAAAGGGGAAAAGATGCTATCATGGTGGTGTAGATCGTTTCTCTAAGATGGCTCACTTTGTACCTATGCATAAAACTGATGATGCTTTACATGTTGCTGATTTGTACTTTAGTGAGATCATTCGCCTACATGGTATCCCTAGAAGTATTGTTAGTGATCGTGATTCCAAGTTCCTAAGTCACTTTTGGAGGAGCTTGTGGAAGATGGTTGGAACCAAGTTACTTTTCAGTACTAGTCATCATCCTCAAACTGATGGCCAAACTGAAGTAACTAATAGAACTCTTGGAGCTTTATTGCGTGGTTTGGTGAGTAAAACACAAAAGGATTGGGATATGAAGCTAGCCCATGCTGAATTTGCTTATAATCGAGCTCATTCAACCACTACCTCTCAATCTCCATTTGAGGTGGTCTATGGTATCAATCCTTTCCTTCCTATTGATTTTATTGTACTAACCAAATCTGAAATTCATGTTGATGCAAAGAAGAGGTTCGAAACCTTCAAAAAAACGTGTGAGCAAGTCAAGGCAAGAATAGAGAAGATGAACACTCAATACAAGGAGAGAGCAAACAAGCATAGAAGGCATCCAAAGTTCAAAAGTGGCGATCTTGTGTGGATTCATTTGAGAAAGGAGAGGTTCCCAAGCAAGAGGAAGAATAAGCTCATGCCTAGGGCTGATGGTCCCTTTGAGGTGCTTGAGGTGATTGGAGATAGTGCCTACAAGATTGATCTTCCAAGTGAGTATGGAGGTGTGAGTGCTACGTTCAACGTTGGAGATCTTAGTCCTTACTATGATGATGAAGATTTGAGGACAATTTCTTTTGAAGAGGGGGAGAATGACATGAGTCAAGAGCCAAAGTCAACCATTGGAGATGAGCCTATTTGCTTGGTTCTTGAGACCTTTGGATTCAAGCTCAAGGCCAATGGATCTTTTGTGACTATGTTAGCTTGGGAAGAAGAACTAGCTTGAAATGGCTAAATATGGGGCGTCCATAGCCATTTATAGAGTATTCTATTTGCTTTTGTTGAGTCATTTTTATTCATGTAATAAAAACTACATTAGGGCCTAAATTTCGGTTGGTTATGTAGATTCTAGTAGATTTCCAAATCCTTTTGGGATTAGGAGATAAGGAGGCGTGTGGAAAGGTGATAAGGCCGAATGCCTATCATTTTCCTTCCTTGCTTATCTTTCCCTTCATTTTAGGGATTTAGTTTTATCTTGCTTTTTAGATAGAATTAGGGTTCCTTATCATACTAGAGTGTACTAGTATAAATAGGGAGCTTGTACACGCCATTTTTCATGAAGAAATGTTAAGAACTTTGAGTCATATTTTCGAGCTTCATTGTTTGTCAATTAAATTCGTGCCATTTAATAATTTTCAGGAGTGTTAATTATTGAGTGATTAATCTACTTAATTCCAGGAGTGGTTTAAGTGAGATTGAAAGTTAATTAAATCTTTCAGGAGTGATTGATTTAATTTCCATATCCCTTAAACACAAAAAGATATAAACTTTAGCCACAAAAACACATAAAAATTCGGACTTTAAAATATCTAGGTTCCTTTGCATTGGAGTACACTTGAATATTGCTTTCATAGAGCCATATTCATATCAATAATCGCCCAAGTGGTGATTATTATCTCTTAAAGGGGTTTATTTTTAAAGGAAATCGCCTTTGTATTCCTAGGCACAGTATGAGAGTGTCCTTAGTCAAGGAGTTTCATGAAGATGGGCTTGCTGGCCACTTTGGAATAGAAAAGACTATTATGCTTGTGAGTGAGTATTTCTTTTGGCCTAGATTGGCAAGAGATGTAGAGTTCTTGATTAAGAGGTGCTTGATATGCCAAAAGGCTAAGGGACATTTACTACCTCAAGGGTTGTTTATGCCTCTTCCTGTTCCTCAAGCACCATGGGAAGATGTGAGCTTGGATTTCATTACAGGATTACCTAGAACCCAACGCCAAAAAGATTCAATCATGGTGGTGGTTGATAGGTTTTCCAAGATGGCACACTTTGTGGCGTGCCATACTACTAACGATGCTGTTTCTTGTGCTAACTTGTATTTCAGGGACATTGTTAGGTTGCATGGAGTGCCAAAGACGATGGTTAGTGATCGAGACCCAAAGTTCTTAAGTCACTTTTGGCTTACACTTTGGAAGAAGATGGGAACGAAGCTGAAATTTAGTACCTCTAGCCATCCTCAAACTGATGGTCAAACAGAGGTAACCAATAGAACCCTAGGAACCCTAATTCGAGCCCTAGCTACAAAAAGCCCTAAACAATGGGAGGAGATGCTACCTCACGCTGAGTTTGCCTACAATCGAGTTCCTAGCAAGACTACTGGCCTTAGTCCATTCTTTGTGGTCTATGGTCAAAACCCTTGCACCCCTATTGACTTAGCCCCTTTCCCTACCACCACAAAATAAAGCCATGAAGCCGAAAATAGAGTGAAAGAGATCCAAAAGCTACATGAATACGTAAGAGGAAAGATTGAGAAAGCCAATGAGAGAACCAAGGAGAGGATTGATAAGAAAAAGAGAGATGTCCAATTCAAAGAGGGTGACATGGTTTGGATTCATCTAAGGAAGGAACGTTTCCCTTCTAAACGAAAATCCAAACTTAGTCCTCGAGCTGATGGTCCATTTAGAGTGATTGAGAAGGTCAACAACAATGCCTACAAAATCAAGTTGCCTGGAGACTATGGAGTTTCAGCCACTTTCAACGTTGCTGATTTGAGCCCGTTCTATGATGATGAAGAAGAGCTACCAAGTTTGAGGTCAAACTCCTCCAAAGAAGGAGAGGATGATGGAGGTCCATCTAGCTCCATTGATTCCAAGACCAAGAACATGGTTGCTTGTGTGTTAAGGGATGTTCTGAATTCCCTTAAGAGTATTGAGTCCTTTAAGTCCCTTGAAAATGTCCTTAGCTTAGTTAATTGATTATTGACTAAGTTACTATCTTTATTGCTTTATTAGGAGTCTAGTTAATAAAATGTACTCTTAGTTAATTTAATGATATATTAGATTAACTAGGAAAGTCTTAGTTGAGTTGTAATTTCCATTTTTAGAAAGTAGAAAGTCAACTAGGGTTACAAAGGAAGGCATGGACGGATGAACCAAGGAAAATGAGGAAAATGGCGCCTAGGGTTTACTAAAGATAAGATAGAAATTCCCTTCTATCTTCTACACAAAATGGGCGCCCAAAGCCTATCTTTTACACAAAATGGGCGGCCAAGCTACAAGGATCAAGGAAAAGGAATCATTTTCCCTCCAAAGCTTATCTTAGGCGCCTAACCTAATCAGATTAGGGTTTGGTGTCCTACTTTGAAGGGATAAGTGAGAATATCAAGGAAAATGGTCAAAGATGGCGTCACAAATGGAGGGGAGTGAAGTGGATCGATTTCAACCCTAGTTAGGATAGGTTTTATCTTAATTAGTTTAATTATTTCTTTTTATTTTCAGTAATTATCTTTTAGAGAGTCAAGGACATGTATTTAAAGGGCTAGAGTCATTAATAAACATTCATTAGACGTTTATACACATTGAACTTTCGAGTTTCTTTTGCTTTGATTAATTCATCATTAATCCAAGCGCCTATGCTAGCTTGATTTTGAGCTTGAATCAAGTGGTGTTATTAGGACCTTAATATTGACTTAGTGGTGATTTCTGTATCTAAGTTGAATTAAGTAAAGCTTAACTATCAATTACATTCATAATCAAACCTATTCTGCCTAGAGCATAGCCAGAATATAACACCATAGCTCAACATAGGATCTAATCCCCCGACTCTTGACTTAGGTTTTGATAGTTGTTGACCTTGTTTGATTGGTATAAGCATGGTGGACCGACCTAATACCCTAGACTTTTATTCCATAGTTAAATCCTCGATTTATTCCGTCTTCTGTAGTCTATTCATTAGTTTAATTAATTCCTTCCTAATTTACTCTGGAGTTATTGAATTGGTTGAATATTGATTTAAAAACTCTGTCTCCCTGTGGATTCGACCCTGCTTCCACTGACTACCTAGTTAGAGGTCTGTAGGTTTATTTTTGATTAGGTGATACGACTTGATGCAGGCGCGAAGAGGCTTATCCAAGTTATCATTATCTATGACCTTCACAATTTTTGGATATGGTTAATTCTTCAAAGCAAGGTCATGGGAGCTACGAGTTTAAGCTCAACACAACCTTTACGTCCAGATTGAAGATGATCAAGTCCATGAAGCTTATGAGGGGCGTCCTTAGCCCATGTTATGAAGTCCATATTTAGTCAATTGAGTCCTTTAAGAGTCTTATGTCAAGTTAGTTTAGACTTTTAATTAATGTTAGTTAAATAAAACTATGGCCGAAATTATGACTTGTATAATTCGGTTATAGGAGTTGATTTAGAGTCGTAGTTGGATTTGTAATCCCTTAAAGATAAGGATTGATCTTTTAGCTTAAGATAAGGGAAGATAGGCATGTGAAATAAGATAGAGATGGCCGAAAAATCCATGCTCATCTTATTAGGATTCTTCCTTATCTTTTAGCAATATTTATCTTTTCCTAGATTTTAGGGATTAAGATTTATTTTGCTTTCTAGATAGAATTTATGCTTTTTAGATAGAGTTTAGGGTTCCTTATCATACTAGAGATGTACTAGTATAAATAGGGCCTATTGTAGTCGATTTTAAAAATGAAATTTTGAGAGTTTAAGTCATATTTCGAGCTTAATTGTTTGTCAATTAAATTAGTGCCATTTAATAATTTTCAGGAGTGATAATTGTTGAGTGATTAATCTACTTAATTCTAGGAGTGGTTTAAGTGAGATTAAAAGTTAATTAAATCTTTCAGGAGTGATTGATTTAATTTCCGTATCCCTACAACACATAAACACACAAAACTTTAGACACAAAACACATACAAAATTCGGACTTTTAATTATCTAGGTTCCTTTACATTGGAGTACACTTGAATGTTGCTTTCATAGAGTCACATTCATATCACGACTTTAGCCTATCAAGTGTTCGAACCCATTAGAAATGGTAAAAAAACATGTCAGGCTTTGGAATAGCTCAAAAATGTTATCCGAGCTAGGAGTTGGGCCAAAAATACGAATTGGGCCCCAACAAACAAAGAACCGACGCGAAAAATCGGACTTCAATATTTTCAGTTTCTGAACGCTTGAACCCCTTAGAAATGGTAAAAACACATGTCAGACTTTGAAATCGCTCAAAAATATTGGCCGAGCAAGGAGTTAGGCTAAAAGTACGATTTGGGCCCCCACGAACAAAAAACCGACGCAAAAAATCGAACTTCAAAATTTTTAGCTTCTGAGTGTTCGAACCCATTAGAAATGGTAAAAAAACATGTTAGGCTTTGGAATCGCTCAAAAATGTTATCCGAGCTAGGAGTTGGGCCAAAAAATACGATTTGGGCCCCAACAAACAAAGAACCGACGCGAAAAATTGGACTTCAATATTTTCAGTTTCTGAACGCTTGAACCCCTCAGAAATGGTAAAAACACATGTCAGACTTTGGAATCGCTCAAAAATATTAACCGAGCTAGGAGTAAGGCCAAAAGAACGATTTGGGCCCCCAAGAACAAAGAAACAAAACCGTACTTTAATATTTTCAGCTTCTGAGATCACGAACCCCTTAAAAATGGAAATAAACCATGTCAGGCTTTGGAATCGCTCAAAAATGTTGTCCGAAGTACGAGTTAGGCGTTAAATACGATTTGGGCCCCCACGAACAAAGAACTGACGCGCCAAATCGGACTTCAAAATTTTTAGCTTCTAAGCACTCGAAGCCCTTAGAACTGGTACAAAAACATGACATGCTTTGGAATCTCTCAAAAATGTTAACCGAGTTAGGAGTTAGGCCAAAAGTACGATTTGGGCCCCCAAGAACAAAGAAAAAAACCGGACTTTAATATTTTCAGCTTCTGAGATCACGAACCCCTTAAAAATGGAAATAAACCATGTCAGGCTTTGGAATCATTCAAAAATGTTATCCGAAGTACGAGTTAGGCATTAAATACGATTTGGGCCCCACGAACAAAAAACTGACGCGCCAAATCGGACTTCAAAATTTTTAGCTTCTAAGCGCTCGAAACCCTTAGAACTGGTAAAAAAACATGACATGCTTTGGAATCGCTCAAAAATGTTAACTGAGTTAGGAGTTAGGCCTAAAATATGACTTGGGCTCCAACGAAAAAAGACTTGACGCGAAAAATTTTACTTCAAAATTTTTAGCTTCTGAGCGCTCGAACCCCTTTGAAATGGAAAAAAAACATGTCAGGCTTTGAAAACGCTCAAAAATGTAATCCTAGTTAGGAGTTAGGCCTAAAATACGATTTGGACCCCCACGAACAAAGAACCGACGCAAAAAACAGGACTTCAAAATTTTTAGCTTCTGAGTGTTCGAACCCATTAGAAATGGTAAAAAAAAACATGTCAGGCTTTGGAATCGCTCAAAAATGTTATCCGAGCTAGGAGTTGGGCCAAAAATACGATTTGGGCCCCAACAAAAAAAGAACCGACGCGAAAAATCGGACTTCAATATTTTTAGTTTCTGAACGCTTGAACCCCTTAGAAATGGTAAAAACTCATGTCAGACTTTGGAATCGCTCGAAAATGTAATCCGAGCTAGGAGTTAAGCCTAAAATACGATTTGGGCCCCCACGAACAAAGAAGCGACGCGATAAATCGAACTACAAAATTTTTAACTTATGAACGCTCGAACCCCTTAGAAATAGTAAAATAAAAACATGTAAGACTTTGGAATCACTAAAAAATGTTATCCGAGCTAGGAGTTCGGCCAAAAATACGATGTGGGCCCCCTCGAACAAAGAACCGACGCTAAAAATGGTAAAAAAAACCATGTCAGGCTTTGGAATGGTTCAAAAATGGTATCCGAGCTAGGAGTTAGCCCAAAAATACGATTTGGGCTGCAAATGCTAAAAATCGAACTTCGATTTTTTCAGCTTCTGAGATAACGAACCCCTTAAAAATGGTAAAAAAAAATGTCAGGCTTTGGAATCGCTCAAAAAGGTTATTCGAGCTAGGAGTTAGGCATAAAAAACGATTTGGGCCCCCACAAACAAAGAACCAACGCGAAAAATCGGACTTCAAAATTTTTAGCTTCTGAGCGCTCGACCCCTTAGAAATGGAAAAAAAAACATGTCAAGCTTTGGAATCGCACAAAAATGTAATCCGAGCTAGGAGTTAGGCCCAAAATACGATTTGGGCCCCCACGAACAAAGAACCGACGCGAAAAATCGGACTTCAAAACTTTTAGCTTCTTAGCGCTCGAACCCATTAGAAATGGTAAAAAAAAAACATGTCAGCATTTGGAATCGCTCAAAAATGTTATCCGAGCTAGGAGTTAGGCCAAAAATATGATGTGGGCCCCCACGAACAAAGAACCGACGCGAAAAATCGGACTTCAAAATTTTAACCTTCTGAGCGCTCGAACCATTTAGAAAAGGTAAAAAAACATGTCAGGCTTTGCAATCGCTCATAAATGATATCTGAGCTAGGAGTTAGGCAAAAAATACGATTTGGGCCCCCACGAACAAAGAACCAACACGAAAAATAGGAGTTCAATATTTTTAGCTTCTGAGATCATGAACCCCTTAAAAATGGTAAAAAAAAAACATGTCAGGCTTTGGAATCGATCAAAATGGTTATTGGATCTAGGAGTTAGGCCTAAAATACGATTTGGGCCCCGACGAACAAAGAACTGACGCGAAAAATCGGACTTCAAAGTTTTTAGCTTCGGAGCGGTCGGACTCCTTAGAAATGGTAAAACAACATGTCAGGCTTTTGAAGCGCTCACAAATGTTATCCGAGCTAGGAGTTAGGTCAAAAATACAATTTGGGCCCCCACGAACAAAGAACTGACGCGAAAAATCGGACTTTAAATTTTAAGCTTCTGAGCGCTCGAAAATCTTACAAATGGAAAAAAAACATGCCAGGCTTTGGAATCGCTCAAAAATGTTATCCGAGCTAGGAGTTAGGCCAAAAATACAATTTGGGCCCCGACGAACAAAGAAC
Organism: Patellifolia procumbens; assembly: GCA_947645195.1. NCBI lineage: Eukaryota > Viridiplantae > Streptophyta > Magnoliopsida > Caryophyllales > Amaranthaceae > Patellifolia > Patellifolia procumbens. Next base: position 141,617 of record CANSGD010001252.1, on the reverse strand, counting down.
TGACGCAAAAAATCGGGCTTCAAAATTTTTAGCTTCTGAGTGTTCGAACCCATTAGAAATGGTAAAAAAAAACATGTCAGGCTTTGGAATCGCTCAAAAATGTTATCCGAGCTAGGAGTTGGGCCAAAAATACGATTTGGGCCCCAACGAACAAAGAACCGACGCGAAAAATCGGACTTCAATATTTTCAGTTTCTGAACGCTTGAACCCCTTAGAAATGGTAAAAACCTCATGTGAGACTTTGGAATCGCTCGAAAATGTAATCCGAGCTAGGAGTTAAGCCTAAAATACGATTTGGGCCCCCACGAACAAAGAAGCGATGCGATAAATCGAACTACAAAATTTTTAGCTTATGAGCGCTCGAACCCCTTAGAAATAGTAAAATAAAAACATGTAAGACTTTGGAATCACTAAACAATGTTATCCGAGCTAGGAGTTCGGCCAAAAATACGATGTGGGCCCCCTCGAACAAAGAACCGACGCCAAAAATGGTAAAAAAACCAAGTCAGGCTTTGGAATGGTTCAAAAATGGTATCCGAGCTAGGAGTTAGCCCAAAAATACGATTTGGGCTGCAAATGCTAAAAATCGAACTTCGATTTTTTCAGGTTCTGAGATCACGAACCCCTTAAAAATGGTGAAAAAACATGTCAGGCTTTGGAATCGCTCAAAAAGGTTATTCGAGCTAGGAGTTAGGCATAAAAAACGATTTGGGCCCCCACAAACAAAGAACCAACGCGAAAAATCGGACTTCAAAACTTTTAGCTTTTGAGCGCTCGACCCCTTAGAAATGGTAAAAAAACATGTCAAGCTTTGGAATCGCACAAAAATGTAATCCGAGCTAGGAGTTAGGCCCAAAATACGATTTGGGCCCCCACGAACAAAGAACCTACGCGAAAAATCGGACTTCAAAACTTTTATCTTCTTAGCGCTCGAACCCCTTAGAAATGGTAAAAAAAAAACATGTCAGGATTTGGAATCGCTAAAAAATGTTATCCGAGCTAGGAGTTAGGCAAAAAATATGATGTGGGCTCCCACGAACAAAGAACCTACTCGAAAAATCGGACTTCAAAATTTTCAGCTTGTGAGTGCTCGAACCACTTAGAAATGGTAAAAAAACATGTCAGGCTTTGGAATCGCTCATAAATGATATCTGAGCTAAGAGTTAGGCAAAATACGATTTAGGCCTACACGAACAAAGAACCAACACGAAAAATTGGAGTTCAATATTTTCAGCTTCTGAGATCATGAACCCCTTAAAAATGTAAAAAAAAACATGTCAGGCTTTGGAATCGATCAAAATGGTTATTGGATCTAGGAGTTAGGCCTAAAATACGATTTGGGCCCCGACGAACAAAGAACTGACGCGAAAAATCGGACTTCAAAGTTTTTAGCTTCGGAGCGGTCGGACTCCTTAGAAATGGTAAAAAAAACATGTCAGGCTTTTGAAGCGCTCACAAATGTTATCCGAGCTAGGAGTTAGGTCAAAAATACAATTTGGGCCCCCACGAACAAAGAACGGACAAACTGTCCAGTTTTTACTCTAAGCGCACAGCTCAAAGAAATGAGTATAACTCTTAATTCATTCAACAAAGTCTAATGAAACTTCTTACATTACAATCCTAACATATAAAGCAGCAATATACCAAAAATTCACGTCATTTGGTGATGTTTTGCTTAGGTAACAAAAGCCAAATCTGGCCAGTTTTCAGTACCTAGGTGCAATGATTAAGGTATTCTGAGAAACGAAAATATCCTACTGCAAAAAGGAAACTAAGGTAATAAAATAGACATTCTAAGGAAAATATCCTCAAAAAATCAGCTCCAAAAGCTTAAGAAAAGCGGCTGCCCAGAATTGATGAAAAGGGGCCCAGAATGACGCAGGGAGCTGCGGTTTTGGATACTTCTTCATGAAGCTCTCATTTCCTATTGATTCTTGCCTCCAACTCTTCACATGCTTGTTGGTGATGTATGTAAGCACACAGGTGAGTCATGTATGGTTGCCTTAGCCAAGAATAAAGCTCAAAAACATGCTCAAAACGTTCCCTAAACTAACCGTACAAAACTGATCTTCCAAAACAGTTTCACTAGGCTTACTTTAATGACTTAGAACTAATTAATTAAGCTATTTAATCATAATTCAAGCTTGATTACTAATACCTTATGATGTTAAGATGATCATAAGCATTAATCAACAAGGCTTAAAATAGATTAAGAAGGTGTTAAGCTTAATTAACAATTCGAAGTACTTGCTTGTTCGAAATTGGATTAAGTAAGCTAATGAACTGAATCTCCTTCACCTTAATCTCTTCTTGATGACTCTTTGCTAGAAGACTTGGATTGATCATGGATGCTCCTGCATCACCCCTTAGAACTGGTAAAAAAACTGATATGATTTTGGGCTCAAAGATTGTTACTTTAGAGGGTTTTAGAGTGAGTGAGAGTTATAGGACTTAAAGGAACGATTTTTATGTGATATTTAGCTAAAGAGAGTGATGGTTGTGTAGTTTAGAGAGTAACAAATAGGAATAGTAACCTTTGAATCTCGGTTCAAAGGGGTAGAAGATCGATCTCAGTCTTTCTTCAATGCTAAACAAGCAAGGTACTCAACCTTAAATCATAAGTACAAACTTATGAAATTTTAATACTTCAAAATCTGATCTTATTAATGCTAATCGGTCCTATATATATACTAGGCTAATCCTAGCACAATTAGGAATCCAAAACCTATCTAGAAAGCATTTTAAACTAATCCCTAGAATTTAGGAAAAGATATCCTAAAGATAAGGAAGATAATCTAATAAGATAGGATAGAGATTTTCGGCGCTCCTATCTTATTTCACACGCCTAGATCAACCTTATCCCTTAGCTAATCTAATCTTGTCTTTAAGGGATTACAACTCAACTAGACTTAAACATAACCGAAATTACATCACATATTTTCGGCCATATAACAGAAAATAATATGCTGAATAAAAGTCTAAATTAAATTAACTAAAGTCTAAAATAATTTAATCTAAGACCCTATAGACTAAGCCAAAAATAGGAAAAACCCTTTCAAGTGAAAGGTAAAAACCTATAGGCAAAACTATACTATGGAAATACATCAAAAACATTTCAGGCTTTTGAATCGCTCAAAAATGTTATCCGAGCTAGGAGTTAGGCCTAAAATACGATTTGGGCCCCAACGAACAAAGACTCGACGCGAAAAATCGGACTTCAAAATTTTTAGCTTCCGAGCTCTCGAACCCCTGAGAAATGGTAAAAAAACATGTGACGCTTTGAAATTGCTCAAAAATGTAATCCGAGCTAGGAGTTAGGCCTAAAATACGATTTGGGCCCCCACGAACAAAGAACCGACGCGAAAAAATGAATGTCAAAATTTTAGCTTCCGAGCGCTCGAACCCCTTAGAAATAGTAAAAAAAACATCTAAGACTTTGGAATCATTCTAGGAGTTCAGCCAAAAATACGATGTGGGCCCTCTCGAACAAAGAACCGACGCGAAAAATGTTAAAAAAACCATGTCAAGCTTTGGAATCGCTCAAAAATGTTATCCGAGCTAGGAGTTAGCCCAAAAATACGATTTGGGCTGCAAATGCTAAAAATTGAACTTCGATTTTTTCAGCTTCTGAGATCACAAACCCCTTAAAAATGGTAAAAAAACATTTCAGGCTTTGGAATCGCTCAAAAAGGTTTTTCGAGCTAGGAGTTAGGCCTAAAATACGATTTGGGTCCCCACTAACAAACAACCGACGGGAAAAATCGGACTTCAAAGTTTTTAGCTTTGGAGCGGTCTAAACCATTAGAAATGGTAAAAAAACATGTTGCTTTGGAATCGTTCAAAAATGTTATTCGAGCTAGGAGTTAGGCTTAAAATACGATTTGGGCCCCCACGAACAAATAACCGACGCGAAAAATCGGAATTCAAATTTTTTTTAGCTTCGGAGCGATCGAAACCCTTAGAAATGGTAAAAAAAACATGTCAGGCTTTGGAATCGTTTAAAAATGTTATCCGAGCTAGGTGTTAGGCCTAAAATACGATTTGGGCCCCCACAAACAAAGAACCGACGCGAAAAATCGGACTTCAAAATTTTTAGCTTCTGAGTGCTCGACCCCTTAGCAATGACAAAAAAAACATGTCAAGCTTTGGAATCGCTCAAAAATGTATCTGAGCTAGGAGTTAGGCCCAAAATACGATTTGGGCCCCCACGAACAAAGAACCAACGCGAAATCGGACTTCAAAACTTTTAGCTTCTGAGAGCTCGATCCCCTTAGAAATGGTAAAATAACATGTCACGCTTTGGAATCGCTCAAATATGTTATCTGAGCTAGGAATTAGGCCAAAAATATGATGTGGGCCCCCACGAAAAAAGAACCGACTCAAAAAATCGGACTTCAAAATTTTCAGCTTCTGAGCGCTCGAACCCCTTAGAAATGGTAAAAAACATGTCAGGCTTTCGAATCGCTCATAAATGATATCTGAGCTAAGAGTTAGGCAAAAATACGATTTAGGCCTGCACGAACAAAGAACCAACACGAAAAATAGGAGTTCGATATTTTCAGCTTCTGAGATCATGAACACCTTAAAATGGGTAAAAAAAACTTGTCAGGCTTTGGAATAGCTCAAAAATGTTATCCGAGCTAGGAGTTAGGCCTAAAATACGATTTGGGCCCCACGAACAAAGAACCGACGCGAAAAATCAGACTTCAAAATTTTTAGCTTTTGAGCGTTCGAACCCATTAGAAATGGTAAAAAAACATGTCAGGCTTTGGAATCGGTCAAAAATGTTATCCGAGCTAGGAGTTGCGCCAAAAATACGATTTGGGCCCCAACAAACAAAGAACAGACGCGAAAAATTGGACTTCAATATTTTCAGTTTCTGAACGCTTGAACCCCTTACAAATGGTAAAACCTCATGTCAGACATTGGAATCGCTCGAAAATGTAATCCGAGCTAGGAGTTAAGCCTAAAATACGATTTGGGCCCCCACGAACAAAGAAACGACGCTATAAATCGAACTTCAAAATTTTTAGCTTATGAGCGCTCGAACCCCTTAGAAATAGTAAAATAAAAACATGTAAGACTTTGGAATCACTAAAAAATTTTATCCGAGCTAGGAGTTCGGCCAAAAATAGGATGTGGGCCCCCTCGAACAAAGAACCGACGCCAAAAATGGTAAAAAAAAACCATGTCAGGCTTTGCATTGGTTCAAAAATGTTATCCGAGCTAGGAGTTAGGCCCAAAATACGATTTGGGCCCCCACGAACAAAGAACCGACGCGAAAAATCGAACTTCAAAATTTTTAGGTTATGAGCTCTCGAACCCCTTAGAATTAGTAAAAAAAAACATGTAAGACTTTTGAATCACTAAAAAATGTTATCCGATCGAGGAGTTCGGCCAAAAATACGATGTGGGCCCCCTCGAACAAAGAACCGACGAGAAAAATGGTAAAAAAACCATGTCATGCTTTGGAATCGCTCAAGAATGTTATCCGAGCTAGGAGTTAGCCCAAAAATACGATTTGGGCTGCAAATGCTAAAAATCGAACTTCGATTTTTTCAGCTTCTGAGATCACGAACCCCTTAAAAATGGTGAAAAAACATGTCAGGCTTTGGAATCGCTCAAAAAGGTTATTCGAGCTAGGAGTTAGGCATAAAAAACGATTTGGGCCCCCACAAACAAAGAACCAACGCGAAAAATCGGACTTCAAAATTTTTAGCTTCTGAGCGCTCGACCCCTTAGAAATGGTAAAAAAACATGTCAAGCTTTGGAATCGCACAAAAATGTAATCCGAGCTAGGAGTTAGGCCCAAAATACGATTTGGGCCCCCACGAACACAGAACTGACGCGAAAAATCGGACTTCAAAGTTTTTAGCTTCGGAGCGGTCGGACTCCTTAGAAATGGTAAAAAAACATGTCAGGCTTTTGAAGCGCTCACAAATGTTATTCGAGCTAGGAGTTAGGTCAAATATACAATTTGGGCCCCCACGAACAAAGAACTGATGTGAAAAATCGGACTTCAAAATTTTCAGCTTATGAGCGCTCGAAAATCTTACAAATGGTAAAAATAACATGTCAGGCTTTGGAATCGCTCAAAACTATTATCCGAGCTAGGATTTAGGCCGAAAATACGATTTGGGCCCCCACGAACAAAGAACCAACGCGAAAAACCGGACCCCAATATTTTCAGCTTTTGATATCACGAACCCTTTGGAAATGGTAAAAAACCATGTCAGGCTTTCGAATCGCTCAAAAATGTTATTCGAGTTAGTAGTTAGGCCTCAAATACGATTTGGGCCCCAACGAACAAAGACTTGACGCGAAAAATCGAACTTCAAATTTTTAGCTTCCGAGCTCTCGAACCCCTGAGAAATGGTAAAAAATCATGTGACGCTTTAAAATTGCTCAAAAATGTAATCCGAGCTAGGAGTTAGGCCTAAAATACGATTTGGGCCCCCACGAACAAAGAACCGATGCGAAAAATCGAACTTCAAAATTTTAGCTTCTGAGCGCTCGAACCCCTTAGAAATACTAAAAAAAACATGTAAGACTTTGGAATCACTCTAGGAGTTCAGCCAAAAATACGATGTTGGCCCTCTCGAACAAAGAACCGACGCGAAAAATGGTAAAAAAACCATGTTAGGCTTTGGAATCGCTCAAAAATGTTATCCGAGTTAGGAGTTAGCCCAAAAATACGATTTGGGCTGCAAATGCTATTAATTGAATTTCGATTTTTTCAGCTTCTGAGATCACGAACCCCTTAAAAATGGTACAAAAAAACATGTCAGGTTTTGGAATCGCTCAAAAAGGTTTTTCGAGCTAGGAGTTAGGCCTAAAATACTATTTGGGTCCCCACTAACAAATAATCGACGCGAAAAATCGGACTTCAAAGTATTTAGCTTTGGAGCGGTCTAAACCCTTAGAAATGGTAAAAAACATGTCATGCTTTGGAATCGTTCAAAAATGTTATTTGAGCTAGGAGTTAGGCCTAAAATACGATTTGGGTCCCCACTAACAAATAATCGACGCGAAAAATCGGACTTCAAAGTTTTTAGCTTTGGAGCGCTCTAAACCCTTAGAAATGGTATAAAAAAAACATGTTAAGCTTTGGAATCGCTCAAAATTGTAATCCGAGCTAGGAGTTAGGCCCAAAATACGATTTGGGCCCCCACAGACAAAGAACCGACGCGAAAAATCGAACTTCAAAATTTTTAGGTTCTGAGCGCTCGAACCCCTTAGAAATAGTAAAAAAAACATGTAAGACTTTGGAATCACTAAAAAATGTTATCCGATCGAGGAGTTCGGCCAAAAATACGATGTGGGCCCCCTCGAATAAAGAACAGACGAGAAAAATGGTAAAAAAAACCATGTCAGGCTTTGGAATCGCTCAAAAATGTTATCCGAGCTAGAAGTTAGCCCAAAAATACGATTTGGGCTGCAAATGCTAAAAATCGAACTTCGATTTTTTCAGCTTCTGAGATCACGAACCCTTAAAATGGTAAAAACAAAACATGTCAGGCTTTTGAATCGCTCAAAAAGGTTATTCGAGCTAGGAGTTAGGCCTAAAATACGATTTGGGCCCCCGACGAACAAATAACCCACGCGAAAAATCGGACTTCAAAGTTTTTAGCTTCGGAGCGATCGAAACCCTTAGAAATGGTTAAAAAAACATGTCAGGCTTTGGAATCGTTCAAAAATGTTATCCAAGCAAGGAGTTAGGCCTAAAATACGATTTGGGCCCCCACAAACAAAGAACTGACGCGAAAAATCGGACTTCAAAATTTTTAGCTGCTGAGTGTTCAACCCCTTAGAAATGATAAAAAAAACATGTCAAGCTTTGGAATCGCTCATAAATGATATCCGAGCTAGGAGTTAGGCCAAAAATATGATGTGGGCCCCCACGAACAAAGAACCGACTCAAAAAATCGGACTTCAAAATTTTTAGCTTCTGAGCGCTCGAACCCCTTAGAAATGGTAAAAAACATGTCATGCTTTGGAATCGCTCATAAATGATATCTGAGCTAAGAGTTAGGCAAAAATAGGATTTAGGCCCGCACGAACAAAGAACCAACACGTAAAAATAGGAGTTCGATATTTTCATCTTCTGAGATCATGAACCCCTTAAAATGGTAAAAAAAAAACATGTCAGGCTTTGGAATAGCTCAAAAATGTTATCCGAGCTAGGAGATAGGCCTAAAATACGATTTGGGCCCCCACGAACAAAGAACCGACGCGAAAAATCGGACTTCAAAATTTTTAGCTTCTGAGTGTTCGAACCCTCTAGAAATGGTAAAAAAACATGTCAGGCTTTGTAATCGCTCAAAAATTTTATCCGAGCTAGGAATTGGGCCTAAAATACGATTTGGGCCCAAACAAACAAAGAACCGACGCGAAAAATCGGACTTCAATATTTTCAGTTTCTGAACGCTGATTGATATCGCGTATTTATATAGACTTTTCTCCCTTATTTACAAGCTAATTTGTGCGTCATTGGAGCTCTTGGGAGCTATTTTGTGCTAACTATCGTAAATAGTTATTGTTTCGTGTTTTAGTGTTGAATTGCAGGTTTTAGGGAGTTTTCTCTTTATTCCTGAGCCATTTGCAAGCAACCACGGCTTTACGAGATGTTACGGGGCACGTAGGAAGGCTCACGAGTTTTATGGGTAGTTTAGGAGGTCCCAAGACCCCTAAACGTGAAGTTTAGAGAGCCAAAGAGTCAAAAAGGAGGTTTCCGTACTTTGATCGGGCAAAAATGGCCCGATCGGGCGAAGTATTTATGATCGGGTACAAAAGTCGCGGACCCGATCGGGCAAGCTGTGTCCGATCAGATCGGGTAAGAAGGCATGCACCAGACGCAATCGGGCACCCTCTGCCCGACCCGATCGGGCTGGATGCTCGTAGCTCTTATTTTGAAGCTCCTTGAGTTGCGATGATTGCTGGGCCATTTTGCTCCCAGGCCCGATCGGGTGGGCCGCAAATCTCAGCTGATGCTGCGCTGCTGCTGTCACGTAGAAGGGAAATAAGCAGCTGGGCCACTACTATGCTGCTGCGTGATGAATAGAGCCAAGATAAGCATGGCCCACTCACTTCTTCCTTGTGCTGCGTTGTCATGAGGGGACAAGGGGACAAGTGAGTGGCCCACCACATTTATTACTCTGCTCACTGCTGTAATGAGCCAGAGGGAGTTAAGCGCTAAAAGAAGAATCGTACTGGGCTTAATCAGTGGACCCGATCGGGCACAGTTGGCCCGATCCGATCGGGCGGTCCAGTTTCCTTTTATTTTTTCTGTCAGCTGTGCGTCAATTGGTATTCATATTTATGTCAATTGGTATTCTGTATGTCAATTGGAATTCTTTCTATTCCGATTTCAATAAAGTTCCTGCTTTATGTCAATTGGTATTCTTTCTTACCCTAATCTTTTTTATTATTCTCAATTGCTTAGTTTATTTATTCAATTATTCATGATGCAATTATTAGGGTTTCATATTTGTTTTGTTGTTCTTAATTCGATTATGAGTGAGTAGTTCTCTTTCTAGGGTGTTAGATAGGAAAGCCATGTTTATACCATGATTGTGATTTAGATTTCTATTAATTTCTAGGGCCTGATTAGGGTGATTGTGATGTGGTTTGTTCTTATTGAGTAATTAATGTCAGTGTACAATTTCATTGATTGCTTGTGGTTAATAGTTGTTTGCACAGATCCGTCTTAAGACTAGAGGCCTAGGCCACGTCAGTAGTTCTGATTACGTTAGTGAACATGCGGCGTATGTTGAACTAAGAGCGTTGAGTCTTAACGATAGCTCAACACATGCTCTAATCCCCCGACTCTTGACTTAGGTTTTGGTAGTAGTTGACCCTATTTGATTGGTATAAGCATGGTGGACCGACCTAATACCCTAGGTTTTTATTCCATAGTTAAATCCTCGGTTTAATTCGTTGTCCTTAGCTTAATTATTAGTTCAGTTAATCTTCCCTGATTTCGTCTCAAGTAGCTAGTTGATCGAATATTAATTTAGAAACTCTGTCTCCCTGTGGATTCGACCCTGCTTCCATTGACTACCATAGTTAGAGGACTGTAGGTTTATCTTTGATTAGGTGATACGACTAAATCCTATCAAATTTTGGCGCCGTTGCCGGGGAGACGGCTAGTTTTCTAAGTTTTTATTTAATTATTTGGTCTACTTCTCTGTGCCTCGTTGGAACTTCATTGTTCCAATTGAGGTACGTTTTACTGCTTCTTTTCGTTTCTTTTGTATAACCAGGTCTCAAAGAAACGGTTCCCCCATTCCAGTGGACTCCGATCTTACTAGGACAATCAGGCGGATCCGAAAGAAAAATCAGAAAGAAAAGCAGTCTGTTCAGCTGAACACCTCTGGAACAGACACCTTGAGTTCAGTTATGTCAAAGTCATTAAAGTCATATGGGGTGCCCAACCCAGATGGTCTCTCCACTGGACCTACTATGCCCACCATTGTCGCGGCAATTTTTGAAATTAAGCCTGGACTCATCAGCATGGTCCAGCAAAATCAGTTTGGTGGGCATCCTACTGAAGACCCGGCAAATCATCTACAACGGTTTCAACAGCTTTGTCGAACCGTTAAACATGCCGGTGTCACTCCAGATCAACTCAAAGTCATGTTGTTCGAGTTTTCATTGAGAGATAGAGCCCAGAAATGGTTGAACGACGTGAAGGAAACTGAATGGAGTGAGATTTCTGCTGCATTTCTGAGAGAGTATTACCCACCTACTAAAACAGTAGAAATCAGAAACAAGCTAGCCACATTTTCCCAAGAGCCTGATGAAACATTACGGGAAGCGTGGGCTAGGTTTAGGGATTTACAGAGAGAGTGTCCACACCACAACATGGACAAATGGTTCTTGACGCAGACATTTTACAATGGTCTGCAGCCTCAGACGAAGAGTATTGTTGATTCGTCTGCAGGAGTTTTTCTGGATAAGGAAGTGGATGTAGGCTACGAGTTCCTATCAAACCTCGCAGCCAATGATCATTCCACTTCCCGAAGCCTCACGAGGAAGGTACTGGAGGTAGATGCCATTGCATTATTGACTTCGCAGATGGTGATGCTGAGTCAGCAAATTAACACCTTCAATTCCTCTTCCTCAGCAACACCTCCTTTGAGCATTAATGCTATGTCTGCCATAGCACCCATTACCTCATCTTACTGCGAGGTATGTGGTGTTCAAGGTCACTTTGGGCATGACTGTCAGTTCAGTCTGATGCATAAAGCATTTCATAAGCAAGAGCATTCGTTGGTTAAGAACCGAAGAATCAGTTTTGCTTCAAGCCTTGTTGGAACCGTACCAACAACCACCACTTTCACTAGCCTTAGAACCACCAAACTACGCCACCAATGTCAAAGAAGAACTCTTGGTGCAACCTTGCTTTGTTAAATTAGTAACTAATCTACGTTAGTTAGCTAATTAACTCAAAGACTTGAATTAGGACAAACTGTCCAGTTTTTACTCTAAGCGCACAGCTCAAAGAAATGAGTATAATTCTTAATTCATTCAACCAAGTCTAATGAAACTTCTTACATTACAATCCTAACATATAAAGCAGCAACATACCAAAAATTCACGTCATTTGGTGATGTTTTGCTTAGGTAACAAAAGCCATCTTAAACTATTACAAAATCTGGCCAGTTTTCAGTACCTAGGTGCAATGATTAAGGTATTATGAGAAACGAAAATATCCTACTGCAAAAAGGAAACTAAGGTAATAAAATAGACATTCTAAGCAAAATATCCTCAAAAAATCAGCTCCAAAAGCTTAAGAAAAGCGGCTGCCCAGAACTGATGAAAAGGGGCCCAGAATGACGCCTCCCAGCTGCGGTTTAGGATACTTCTTCATGAAGCTCTCATTTCCTATTGATTCTTGCCTCCAACTCTTCACATGCTTGTTGGTGATGTATGTAAGCACACAGGTGAGTCATGTATGGTTGCCTTAGCCAAGAATAAAGCTCAAAAACATGCTCAAAACGTTCCCTAAACTAACCGTACAAAACTGATCTTCCAAAACAGTTTCACTAGGCTTACTTTAATGACTTAGAACTAATTAATTAAGCTATTTAATCATAATTCAAGCTTGATTACTAATACTTTATGATGTTAAGATGATAATAAGCATTAATCAACAAGGCTTAAAAAAGATTAAGAAGGTGTTAAGCTTAATTTACAATTCGAAGTACTTGTTTGTTCGAAATTGGATTAAGTAAGCTAATGAATTGAATCTCCTTCACCTTAATCTCTTCTTGACGACTCTTTGCTAGGAGACTTGGATTGATCATGGATGCTCCTGCATCATTCTCCCCTGGTTTGGAGAAATCTTCTTGTAACTCGAAATCTTCTTCCAAATATGGAGCTAAGTCACCCACATTGAAGGTGGCCGAAATGTTGCCCATCTCACTTGGTAGTTCTATCTTGTATGCATTGTTATTGATCTTTTCAAGCACCCTAAATGGACCGTCACTCCTTAGCATCAGTTTGTTCTTCCTTCTTGATGGAAATCGTTCCTTCCTTAGGTGCAACCATACCAAGTACCCGGGCTTGTAAATCACCTCCTTTCGATGCTTGTTAGCTCGGACCTTGTAAGCTTCATTAACCTTCTCAATGCGTGCTCTAATCTGTTGGTGAAACTTTTTCATCTCCTTTGCCTTCTCCTCTAGATCTTTGCTTTGCCTCACTTCAACTGGAATAGGCAGTAAATCAATGGGACTTAAAGGATTAACCCCATAGTTCACTTCGAACGGAGAGCACTTCGTGGCATATGTAGGTGATCTATTATAAGCGAATTCGGCATGTGCTAGCTTTAGATCCCAATCTTTCTGTGACTTGTTAACTAGAGTCCTGAGGAGAGTAGTAAGTGTCCTGTTTGTCACCTCCGTTTGACCATCAGTTTGTGGATGCGCCGTGGTACTAAAGAGGAGCTTTGTACCTAGGAGCTTCCATAAAGTCTTCCAAAAGAAACTGAGGAACTTAACATCCTTATCAGAAACAATAGTCTTCGGTACACCATGTAATCTAATGATCTCCTTGAAGTACAAATCAGCTACATGAATTGCATCATCTGTCTTGTTTCAAGCAATGAAATGAGCCATCTTTGAGAATCGATCCACCACCACCATAATAGCATCTCTTTGCCTTTGAGTCCTAGGCAAAGCCACAATGAAATCCATACTAACATCTTCCCATGGCTGATTAGGAACTGGAAGTGGAGTATAGAGCCCTTGATGAAAAGAACTCTTGGCCTTTTGACATGTAGAACATCGAGCTAGAACTGAGTGAACATCACCTGCAAGTTTTGGGCAATAAAAGTGTTCCTGCAAAACATCCACAGTTTTGTTAATACCAAAATGTCCTGCTAGGCCTCCTCCATGAACCTCCTTGATGAGCAAATCCCTTAGTGAGCACTTAGGGATACAAAGCTTATTATTTCGGAAGAGAAAACCATCTAGAACCGAATAAGCTCCATGAGAACCATCCTTGCACGCTTCTATCAATGGTGAAAAATCTGGATCATCATAATAAAGCTCCTTAATATGAGTGAAGCCAAGAACTCGAGCCTCCATTAGAGAAAGCATAGAATGCCTCCTAGATAATGCATCTGCAACCACATTAGAAACTCCAGTTTTGTACTTTAAAACAAAATCAAAAGATTGAAGGAACTCCACCCATTTAGCATGCCGTGAACTGAGCTTATGTTGTCCATTAATGTACTTCAAAGCTTGATGATCTGAATGCAACACAAACTGAGCTGGCCTAAGATAATGAGTCCAATAAGTCAAGGCACGAACAATAGCATAGAACTCTTTATCATAGGTGCTGTAGTTGAGCTTGGCATGATTGAGCTTCTCACTGAAATAGGCTATGGGACGCCCTCCTTGTTGTAAAACAGCTCCAATCCCTACGCCACTTGCATCACATTCCACTTCAAACACTTTCTTGAAATCTGGTAAGGCTAGAACAGGCGCCTCACAAAGCTTGCTTTTCAACTGATCAAATGCTTCCTGAGCTGCTGGAGTCCAAATGAAAGAACCCCCTTTGATACATTCGGTCAGTGGAGCCAAAATAGTACTAAAACCTCTGATGAATCTCCTGTAAAAAGATGCCAATCCATGAAAACTTCGAACTTCTGTGATGGACTTTGGAATTGGCCATGATTTGATTGCCTCCACCTTGGATTCATCCATAGAAATACCCTGAGATGAAATAATGAAGCCAAGAAAAGACACACTAGAAGTGAAGAATTCACACTTCTCCATCTTTGCATATAGCTTCTTTTCCCTTAGCTTAAGGAAAACTTTCTTCAGATGAATAAGATGATCCTGTTCATTGTTGCTATACACAAGAATATCATCAAAATAAACCACAACAAATGAACCAATGAAGGGACGAAGTACGTCATGCATGAGCCTCATGAAAGTACTAGGAGCATTAGTTAAACCAAATGGCATAACACGCCACTCATATAACCCACTCTTAGTCTTAAAGGCTGTTTTCCATTCATCCCCTTCCTTGATTCGAATCTGATGATAACCACTACGCAAATCTATCTTGGAGAATATAGTAGCACCATGTAATTCATCGAGCAAATCATCAAGCCTAGGAATAGGATACCTATACTTGATGGTAATGTTGTTTGATGCATAAAGCATTTCATAAGCAAGAGCATTCGTTGGTTAAGAACCGAAGAATCAGTTTTGCTTCAAGCCTTGTTGGAACCGTACCAACAACCACCACTTTCACTAGCCTTAGAACCACCAAACTAGGCCACCAATGTCAAAGAAGAACTCTTGGTGCAACCTTGCTTTGTTAAATTAGTAACTAATCTACGTTAGTTAGCTAATTAACTCAAAGACTTTAATTAGGACAAACTGTCCAGTTTTGCTCTAAGCGCACAGCTCAAAGAAATGAGTATAACTCTTAATTCATTCAACAAAGTCTAATGAAACTTCTTGCATTACAAACCTAACATATAAAGCAGTAACATACCAAAAATTCACGTCATTTGGTGATGTTTTGCTTAGGTAACAAAAGCCATCTTAAACTATTACAAAAATCTGGCCAGTTCTCAGTACCTAGGTGCAATGATTAGGCTTTTCTGAGAAACGAAAATATCCTACTGCAAAAAGGAAACTAAGGTAATAAAATAGACATTCTAAGGAAAATATCCTCAAAAAATCAGCTCCAAAAGCTAAAAAAAGACGGCTGCCCAGAACTGATGAAAAGGGGCCCAGAAAGACGCCTCCCAGCTGCGGTTTTGGATACTTCTCCATGAAGCTCTCATTTCCTATTGATTCTTGCCTCCAACTCTTCACATGCTTGTTGGTGATGTATGTAAGCACACAGGTGAGTCATGTATGGTTGCCTTAGCCAAGAATAAAGCTCAAAAACGTAGCCAAAACGTGCCCTAAACAAACCGTATAAAACCTGTTCTTCCAAAACAGTTTCACTAAGCTTACTTTAATGACTTAGAACTAATTAATTAAGCTATTTAATCATAATTCAAGCTTGATTACTAATACTTTATGATGTTAAGATGATCATAAGCATTAATCAACAAGGCTTAAAAAAGATTAAGAAGGTGTTAAGCTTAATTAACAATTCGAAGTACTTGTTTGTTCGAAATTGGATTAAGTAAGCTAATGAACTGAATTTCCTTCACCTTAATCTCTTCTTGATGACTCTTTGCTAGGAGACTTGGATTGATCATGGATGCTCCTGCATCATTCTCCCCTGGTTTGGAGAAGTCTTCTTGTAACTCGAAATCTTCTTCCAAATATGGAGCTAAGTCACCCACATTGAAGGTGGCCGAAATGTTGCCCATCTCACTTGGTAGCTCTATCTTGTATGCATTGTTATTGATCTTCTCAAGCACCCTAAATGGACCATCACTCCTTGGCATCAGCTTGTTCTTCCTTCTTGATGGAAATCGTTCCTTCCTTAGGTGCAACCATACCAAGTCCCCGGGCTTGTAAATGACCTCCTTTCGATGCTTGTTAGCTCGGACCTTGTAAGCTTCATTAACCTTCTCAATGCGTGCTCTAATCTGTTGGTGAAGCTTTTTCATCTCCTTTGCCTTCTCCTCTGCATCTTTGCTTTGCCTCACTTCAACTGGAATAGGTAGTAAATCAATGGGACTTAAAGGATTAACCCCATAGTTCACTTCGAATGGAGAGCACTTCGTGGCATATGTAGGTGATCTATTATAAGCAAATTCTGCATGTGCTAGCTTTAGATCCCAATCTTTCTGTGACTTGTTAACTAGAGTCCTGAGTAGAGTAGTAAGTGTCCTGTTTGTAACCTCCGTTTGACCATCAGTTTGTGGATGCGCCGTGGTACTAAAGAGGAGCTTAGTACCTAGGAGCTTCCATAAAGTCTTCCAAAAGAAACTAAGGAACTTAACATCCTTATCAGAAACAATAGTCTTCGGTACACCATGTAATCTAATGATCTCCTTGAAGTACAAATCAGCTACATGAATTGCATCATCCGTCTTGTTGCAAGCAATAAAATGAGCCATCTTTGAGAATCGATCCACCACCACCATAATAGCGTCTCTTTGCCTTTGAGTCCTAGGCAAAGCTACAATGAAATCCATACTAACATCTTCCCATGGCTGATTAGGAACTGGAAGTGGAGTATAGAGCCCTTGATGAAAAGAACTCTTGGCCTTTTGACATGTAGAACATCGAGCTAGAACTGAGTGAACATCACCTGCCAGTTTTGGCCAATAAAAGTGTTCCTGCAAAACATCCACAGTTTTGTTAATACCAAAATGTCCTGCTAGGCCTCCTCCATGAACCTCCTTGATGAGCAAATCCCTTAGTGAGCACTTAGGAATACAAAGCTTATTATTTCGGAAGAGAAAACCATCTAGAACCGAATAAGCTCCATGAGAACCATCCTTGCACGCTTCTATCAATGGTGAAAAATCTGGATCATCATAATAAAGCTCCTTAATATGAGTGAAGCCAAGAACTCGAGCCTCCATTAGAGAAAGCATAGAATGCCTCCTAGATAATGCATCTGCAACCACATTAGAAACTCCAGTTTTGTATTTTAAAACAAAATCAAAAGATTGAAGGAACTCCACCCATTTAGCATGTCGAGAACTGAGCTTATGTTGTCCATTAATGTACTTCAAAGCTTGGTGATCTGAATGCAACACAAACTGAGCTGGCCTAAGATAATGAGTCCAATAAGTCAAAGCACGAATAATAGCATAGAACTCTTTATCATAGGTGCTGTAGTTGAGTTTGGCATGATTGAGCTTCTCACTGAAATAGGCTATGGGACGCCCTCCTTGTTGTAAAACAGCTCCAATCCCTACGCCACTTGCATCACATTCCACTTCAAACACTTTCTTGAAATCTGGTAAGGCTAGAACAGGCGCCTCACAAAGCTTGCTTTTCAACTGATCAAATGCTTCCTGAGCTGCTGGAGTCCAAGTGAAAGAACCCCCTTTGATACATTCGGTCAGTGGAGCCAAAATAGTACTAAAACCTCTGATGAATCTCCTGTAAAAAGATGCCAATCCATGAAAACTTCGAACTTCTGTGATGGACTTTGGAATTGGCCATGATTTGATTGCCTCCACCTTGGATTCATCCATAGAAATACCCTGAGATGAAATAATGAAACCAAGAAAAGACACACTAGAAGTGAAGAATTCACACTTCTCCATCTTTGCATATAGCTTCTTTTCCCTTAGCTTAAGGAAAACCTTCTTCAGATGAATAAGATGATCCTGTTCATTGTTGCTATACACAAGAATATCATCAAAATAAACCACAACAAACGAACCAATGAAAGGACGAAGTACCTCATGCATGAGCCTCATGAAAGTACTAGGAGCATTAGTTAAACCAAATGGCATAACACGCCACTCATATAACCCACTCTTAGTCTTAAAGGCTGTTTTCCATTCATCCCCTTCCTTGATTCGAATCTGATGATAACCACTACGCAAATCTATCTTGGAGAATATAGTAGCACCATGTAATTCATCGAGCAAATCATCAAGCCTAGGAATAGGATACCTATACTTGATGGTAATGTTGTTTATAGCCCTGCAATCTACACACATACGCATAGTTCCATCCTTCTTTGGAACCAAAATAACAGGAACAGCACATGGACTAAGACTTTCTTGTACAAACCCCTTAGCTAACAATTCAGTAATCTGTTTTTGCAACTCTTTAGCTTCTTCAGGATTACATCTATAAGCTGCCTTGTTAGGTAATGGTGCTCCAGGAACTAAGTCAATTTGATGCTCAATACCCCTACTAGGTGGTAAATCATAAGGAAGATCCTCAGGAAAAATATCACTAAAATCGTTCACTAATGGTTTAACCCAATCATGTAATTCACGAGTATTTTCATCATTTGCAGCAAATAACAACAACAAGTACATTTCTTTCCCCTTTTCAATGGCCTTATCAACTTGGTGTTTTTGGAGAATTAAGGATTTCTGATTTTTAGCTTTCGAATTAGAGGTTTCTTTCTTAGGCAAATTCGGACCCTTTTTGCTAGGACTAAGTATAATTTTCTTGTTTTCGTGGCCTCCTTCTTTGATTAGAAGTTTGTGATTGTACTTCTTCACTAGAGTCATAAACAACCTCATTCTCATCTTCAAAGTGCCTCCTTTCATGAACTTCTCTTCGAACTCCAACACTAGAACTTCGAAAAGCTTCCATGAGATTTGCCATTTGCTCACTAATTGTAGCCATTTGATTCTCAAGGCCAACTAACCTTGCTTCATTCAATGTCATGCCCCTTCTAAACTGATTTGGATCTTCACCACCACTCATTTTAACAACCACTAAGTTGTATCAAAGATTAGAGGTGAAAAGAGAAGAAAAGAGATGTGTTTGGCTTAGAATTGATTTCGGTTTTGGGGGGAATAAGTGTATGAGTTTAGGAAATGATTATGGGATGATTAGAGGGTTAAAAGAATGCTCTTAAACTAACCAAAGCTCTGATACCAAATGATGCATAAAGCATTTCATAAACAAGAGCATTCGTTGGTTAAGAACCGAAGAATCAGTTTTGCTTCAAGCCTTGTTGGAACCGTACCAACAACCACCACTTTCACTAGCCTTAGAACCACCAAACTAGGCCACCAATGTCAAAGAAGAACTCTTGGTGCAACCTTGCTTTGTTAAATTAGTAACTAATCTACGTTAGTTAGCTAATTAACTCAAAGACTTTAATTAGGACAAACTGTCCAGTTTTGCTCTAAGCGCACAGCTCAAAGAAATGAGTATAACTCTTAATTCATTCAACAAAGTCTAATGAAACTTCTTGCATTACAAACCTAACATATAAAGCAGTAACATACCAAAAATTCACGTCATTTGGTGATGTTTTGCTTAGGTAACAAAAGCCATCTTAACCTATTACAAAAATCTGGCCAGTTCTCAGTACCTAGGTGCAATGATTAGGCTTTTCTGAGAAACGAAAATATCCTACTGCAAAAAGGAAACTAAGGTAATAAAATAGACATTCTAAGGAAAATATCCTCAAAAAATCAGCTCCAAAAGCTAAAAAAAGACGGCTGCCCAGAACTGATGAAAAGGGGCCCAGAAAGACGCCTCCCAGCTGCGGTTTTGGATACTTCTCCATGAAGCTCTCATTTCCTATTGATTCTTGCCTCCAACTCTTCACATGCTTGTTGGTGATGTATGTAAGCACACAGGTGAGTCATGTATGGTTGCCTTAGCCAAGAATAAAGCTCAAAAACGTAGCCAAAACGTGCCCTAAACAAACCGTATAAAACCTGTTCTTCCAAAACAGTTTCACTAAGCTTACTTTAATGACTTAGAACTAATTAATTAAGCTATTTAATCATAATTCAAGCTTGATTACTAATACTTTATGATGTTAAGATGATCATAAGCATTAATCAACAAGGCTTAAAAAAGATTAAGAAGGTGTTAAGCTTAATTAACAATTCGAAGTACTTGTTTGTTCGAAATTGGATTAAGTAAGCTAATGAACTGAATTTCCTTCACCTTAATCTCTTCTTGATGACTCTTTGCTAGGAGACTTGGATTGATCATGGATGCTCCTGCATCATTGTTTATAGCCCTGCAATATACACACATACGCATAGTTCCATCCTTCTTTGGAACCAAAATAACAGGAACAACACATGGACTAAGACTTTCTTGTACAAACCCCTTAGCTAACAATTCAGTAATCTGTTTTTGCAACTCTTTAGCTTCTTCAGGATTACATCTATAAGCTGCCTTGTTAGGTAATGGTGCTCCAGGAACTAAGTCAATTTGATGCTCAATACCCCTACTAGGTGGTAAACCATATGGAAGATCCTCGGGAAAAATATCACTAAAATCGTTCACTAATGGTTTAACCCAATCATGTAATTCACGAGTATTTTCATCATTTGCAGCAAATAACAACAACAAGTACATTTCCTTCCCCTTTTCAATGGCCTTATCAACTTGATGTTTTTGGAGAATTAAGGATTTCTGATTTTTAGCTTTCGAATTGGAGGTTTCTTTCTTAGGCAAATTCGGCCCCTTTTTGCTAGGACTAAGTATTATTTTCTTGTTTTCATGCATGAAAGTGTATGTATTAGTCCTACCATTATGTAAGGTTTCCTTATCAGATTGCCATGGCCTCCCTAAGAGAATATGACATGCATTCATAGGCACCACATCACATAAAACCTTATCATTATACGAATCACCAAAAGAGAAGCTAATTAAAGCTTGTTTTGTTACCTCCACACAGTTACCATCATTAAGCCAATGAAGCTTATATGGTTTAGGATGACTGAAGGTAGGATGATTGAGCTTCTCCACCATAGAACTCGAAGCTACATTAGTGCAACTCCCACCATCAATAATCATGGAACAAATCTTGCCCTTGATTAAGCATTTCGTCTGAAAAATCTGGTCTCGTTGAGATGGTATAGCTTCGGCTTCTTTGGAGTGAAGGACCCTCCTTAGAACCAAGCTAAGATGATCATCTCCTTCCACTTCATCAACAAGAACATCTTCATTGCATTCATCCTCCTTTTCAGATTCTTTTTCGTGCTCCTCTTGATCTTTAAGGGCATCTTCTATGTTTTTAATGTCTAGTAAGGTCATTACCCTTCTATTTGGGCATTGTGCTTGATAATGACCATAACCATGACACTTAAAACATTTGACATCATCCTTCTTGGAAGAACTTTCAGCAACTTTCTTCCCTTTATCAAGAAATTTCGAACCAGCTTCATTTTTAGGTGTAAATGGAGATGTCGAAGTAGGCTTTACATACGAACTAGAACCTCCTTTAGCATAAGAAGTTCCTTTGCTAAATACCTTCTTCTTCTTGTCTCTTTGATGCTTTTCCACCTTAAGAGCCAACCTGAAAAGTTCATCTAAAGTAGAATAAGATTGAAGCTCAAGCTTCTTTTGAATGTCACGATCTAGGCCCTTCACAAAACGAGCCATGGTCTGCTCTTCCCTTTCTTGAACATCCAATTTCATCATCAACTTCTCATATTCATGGATGTATGTCTCGACATTCTTGGTACCTTGGAACAAATCAGAAAGTTGGTTATATAAATCAAGAGTGTAAGTGGAGGGGAGAAACTTAGCTTCCATCTTCTTTTTCAGTTTCTTCCAACTCTTGATTTTTGGCTTATGCTTCCCTTTCTCTAGCAAGAGCAACGTTTTCCCACCAAAGGGATGCATAACCCTTTAGCTTAGTGATAGCCAACTTGAAAGATTTCGAATCATCATACTCCTTTAGCTCGAAAATCCTATTGCATCTCGAAACCCACTCCAAGTAAGCATCAGGATTAAGGTTTCCATCAAACTCTGGAACATCTAACTTGATGTCTCGAAAGTCATCTTGTTTTCGTGGCCTCCTTCTTTGATTAGAAGTTTGTGATTGTACTTCTTCACTAGAGTCATAGACAACCTCATTCTCATCTTCAAAGTGCCTCCTTTCATGAACTTCCCTTCGAACTCCAACACTAGAACTTCGAAAAGCTTCCATGAGATTTGCCATTTGCTCACTAATTGTAGCCATTTGATTCTCAAGGCCAACTAACCTTGCTTCATTCAATGTCATGCCCCTTCTAAACTGATTTGGATCTTCATTACCACTCATTTTAACAACCACGAAATTGTACCAAAGATTAGAGGTGAAAAGAGAAGAAAAGAGATGTGTTTGGGCTTAGAATTGGTTTCGGTTTTGGGGGGGATAAGTGAATAAGTTTAGGAAATGATTATAGGATGATTAGAGGGTTAAAAGAATGCTCTTAAACTAACCAAAGCTCTGATACCAAATGATGCATAAAGCATTTCATAAGCAAGAGCATTCGTTGGTTAAGAACCGAAGAATCAGTTTTGCTTCAAGCCTTGTTGGAACCGTACCAACAACCACCACTTTCACTAGCCTTAGAACCACCAAACTACGCCACCAATGTCAAAGAAGAACTCTTGGTGCAACCTTGCTTTGTTAAATTAGTAACTAATCTACGTTAGTTAGCTAATTAACTCAAAGACTTGAATTAGGACAAACTGTCCAGTTTTTACTCTAAGCGCACAGCTCAAAGAAATGAGTATAACTCTTAATTCATTCAACCAAGTCTAATGAAACTTCTTACATTACAATCCTAACATATAAAGCAGCAACATACCAAAAATTCACGTCATTTGGTGATGTTTTGCTTAGGTAACAAAAGCCATATTAAACTATTACAAAATCTGGCCAGTTTTCAGTACCTAGGTGCAATGATTAAGGTATTATGAGAAACGAAAATATCCTACTGCAAAAAGGAAACTAAGGTAATAAAATAGACATTCTAAGCAAAATATCCTCAAAAAATCAGCTCCAAAAGCTTAAGAAAAGCGGCTGCCCAGAACTGATGAAAAGGGGCCCAGAATGACGCCTCCCAGCTGCGGTTTAGGATACTTCTTCATGAAGCTCTCATTTCCTATTGATTCTTGCCTCCAACTCTTCACATGCTTGTTGGTGATGTATGTAAGCACACAGGTGAGTCATGTATGGTTGCCTTAGCCAAGAATAAAGCTCAAAAACATGCTCAAAACGTTCCCTAAACTAACCGTACAAAAC
The DNA here is from genome assembly GCA_947645195.1 of Patellifolia procumbens. Taxonomy (NCBI): domain Eukaryota; kingdom Viridiplantae; phylum Streptophyta; class Magnoliopsida; order Caryophyllales; family Amaranthaceae; genus Patellifolia; species Patellifolia procumbens. The sequence goes on along the minus strand of CANSGD010001252.1, from coordinate 118,499 downwards.
TGATCTTCCAAAACAGTTTCACTAGGCTTACTTTAATGACTTAGAACTAATTAATTAAGCTATTTAATCATAATTCAAGCTTGATTACTAATACTTTATGATGTTAAGATGATCATAAGCATTAATCAACAAGGCTTAAAAAAGATTAAGAAGGTGTTAAGCTTAATTAACAATTCGAAGTACTTGTTTGTTCGAAATTGGATTAAGTAAGCTAATGAATTGAATCTCCTTCACCTTAATCTCTTCTTGATGACTCTTTGCTAGGAGACTTGGATTGATCATGGATGCTCCTGCATCACAGTCAACTTCAGATGGAGCAGGCAAACGCCTTTCAACAAAGGCCACAAACCTTCCCCCTCCACATAACTACCAAAACCCACAAAACTATCAACCTCCACCTCCACAAAACTATCCTAAACCCTCATACCATCAAACCCCACAAAATTTCCAAAGACCACCACCACAAAGCTTCCATCACCACAATAATTTCCAAACTCCACAAAATTTTCCCACCCCACCTCCACAAAACAATAACCCACAAGAGCCTAGCAATTCTGAACTGATGAAACTGATATTGTCTATGCAAAAGGCAAATGAGGAAGCACGGAGGAACCAAGAGAAGCATATCACACTTCTCGAGGCTCAAGTTGCTCAGTTGGCAGAAACTAATGCACAGAGGCAGCAGGGACAATTGCCAGGGCAACCCGTTCAGAGAGAACATGTGAATGCTATTACTCTTCGTAGTGGCATTGCATATGATGCCCCTCCAGTGCCTGTTGATGAGGTTACCCCAACTGCAGGGAAGAAGAGGGTGGTAGAGGAAGGAAAAAGGAAGAATTCGATGTCTGAAGTCGATTTGTCTGCAGAAGCTGAACAGACAGGGAAGAAAAAGGAGAAGGTTTCTGAAACGCCTTTTACACCAAGGCTACCTTTTCCTCACAGGATGCAACAATCAAAGGTCGATCAATAGTTTGGTAAGTTCTTGGCTATGGTCAAGAACCTTGAGGTAACAATTCCATTCACAGATTTAATTACCAAGTGCCTGTTTATGCCAAATTTCTAAAAGACATGATCACTAAGAAAAGAGACTTTGGTGGAGTAGAACGTGTCGCTCTTACTGAAGAGTGTAGTGCTTTTATTCAAAATAAAACCTCGCCAAAGTTAAAAGATCCTGGTAGTTTTTCTATACCCTGCCATCTTGGACCTATTTTTATTGATAAGGCTTTGTGTGATTTAGGTGCTTCTGTTTCTGTTATGCTATTGTCTGTTTATAAGAAACTGAACATGGGAACACTTAAATGCACACAAATCACTTTACAGATGGCAGATCGTTCTATAAAATACCCTCTAGGTGTTTTAGAGGACGTTCCTGTTAGGGTTGGGAAATTCTATATCCCTATTGATTTTGTGGTGTTTGATATGGATGAGGATGCCCAGATTCCTATTATCTTGGGTAGGCCATTTTTGTGTACTGCTGGAGCTGTAATTGATGTCAAGTCTGGGTCTTTAAATCTTAGTGTTGGTGATGATAAAGTGATGTTTAAACTAACCAATACTGTTAAGGCACCTATGCTTGAACAATCTTGTTGCAGGGATGAGGTTTTGGATGAAGTAGGTGTGGAGAAGGTTCCAACTACACCTAAGGTTGCCTCGCCGTCTGGAGGCATTATCAAGAACATTTGGAGGAGAAAGATGTTTGATGAGGGTGGCACTCATTGCCAAGCCCCTCCTATTTGAGAGATGAAGGATTATGGTCATGCGGGACCTTTATAAACCAGCGCTATGCGAGAGGAAACTCGTATTTTTCTTTCCCTTTTCCTTTTCTTTTTATTTTTCTTCTTTTTGTGAGCGAGAGTGAGGGCACTAACATTGTTTTTCCTCTTAGCATAGTCCTTATCACCTTTTGGCATTGAGGACACTGCCAAGTTCAGCTTGGGGGAGGAGTTCTGTTTGTACTCTCTATGTCTTTTACTGCTTTCTAGGATAGATTTACTGCTTTCGAAAAATACTGAAAAAATCAAAAAATTATGGTTCCATGACTGGTTTAGTTGCCTCCCTGTGCCCCTTGTTGTGCTCTATTTGAAAGTGTTTTGACTTTGTTTTCTGGATAGCTGGGCATTTGTGATCTTGAGGCTATGATCTGATGTTTGATTGCTATGATTTCGAGCATTTTTGGATTATATTAGACCACTTTGTGCTGCATACCTGAATTGGTTAGACTGTGAGGCCTCTTTGTAGCCTATTGGATTCATATTATTATCCAGTCTATTTCTTGTGTGTTAGTTCCTCTTTAGTGGATTGATCTTGACTTTGACTTCGTACTTGTCTGATGTTCGATGACTTGTAGCATCTGCTGTGATACAGGCGTTCTTTTGTCTTATTCTTGAGCTTCAGAGTGAATTTTTGATGTACTTTTATCCGCCTTAGCCCGCTGAGCCTAATGACTTGTTTTATGTTACTTAAACCCCTATTATGAGCCCAAGGCCTTCACTTGATATTATTCCAAGCCTAGCTTGGGGGAGCTTTTATAAGGGTTGAGTTTGAGATTGGTTTCTTGGTTTAGTTTGGTTGTTGAGGAATTTTAAAAGTGTATTTGTTGTGGCTTCAGAGCAAGAAAAAGAAAAGAAAAAGCAAATTCAGAGTTGCGTGAATGAAGTTCAGAAAAATGAAAGAAAAATGAAATAAAAAGAAAAAGAATTCGAAGTTCTTTCAATCACGTACGTTCTTAAGGAAATATTCGCTTCATTGCTTGAAAATTGGGTTTATTATGAGTTTTTCATTGATTTATGAGAGTTGGGTTACTTTATGTGGTTTTATGGTGTTGATGGGATATGTGTAGGCCATCTTAGGCCTTATTTGAATGTTTTATGCTCCCCCTTTCTTGGTTTTTCCACCACATTACCCAAAAGCACCCCCTACCTCTTACCTAAGCCCCATTACAACCCTCTAAAGCCCTCTTGAGCTCGTGTCTGCAGTGTTCATTTGATTGATTTCGAGTCAGTTTGTCAAAGTTAATGATGCAAGAGTGAAGAAGCTACTCCGAGATACCACTATCTATGACCTTCACAATTTTTGGATATGGTTAATTCTTCAAAGCAAGGTCATGGGAGCTACGAGTTTAAGCTCAACACAACCTTTCCGTCCAGATTGAAGATGATCAAGTCCATGAAGCTTATGAGGGGCGTCCTTAGCCCATGTTATGAAGTCCATATTTAGTCAATTGAGTCCTTTAAGAGTCTTATGTCAAGTTAGTTTAGACTTTTAATTAATGTTAGTTAAATAAAACTATGGCCGAAGTTATGACTTGTATAATTTAGTTATAGGAGTTGATTTAGAGTCCTAGTTGGATTTGTAATCCCTTAAAGATAAGAATTGATCTTTTAGCTTAAGATAAGGGAAGATAGGCGTGTGAAATAAGATAGAGATGGCCGAAAAATCCATGCTCATCTTATTAGGATTCTTCCTTATCTTTTAGCAATATTTATCTTTTCCTAGATTTTAGGGATTAAGGTTTATCTTGATTTTTAGATAGAGTTTAGGGTTCCTTATCATACTAGAGATGTACTAGTATAAATAGGGCCTATTGCAGTCGATTTTTATGAATGAAATTTTGAGAGTTTAAGTCATATATTTCGAGCTTAATTGTTTGTCAATTAAATTCGTGCCATTTAATAATTTTCAGGAGTGATAATTATTGAGTGATTAATCTACTTAATTCCAGGAGTGGTTTAACTGAGATTGAAAGTTAATTAAATCTTTCAGGAGTGATTGATTTAATTACCATATCCCATAAACACATAAAAACACAAACTTTAGACACAAAACACATAAAAATTCGGACTTTTAATTATCTAGGTTCCTTCGCATTGGAGTACACTTGAATATTGTTTTCATAGAGCCATATTCATATCAGTTAAAGAGTATTTCTGCTAATTGAGTCGACTTGACTAGGATGAGCATCATTGAACCTTCTTAAACACATGAGAGTGTGAGTGGGAAGGGTACTTATGGTCGGGTTGGTGAGTGTTCGGGCATATTCTTTGCCTGCCACAAAATAGATAGGAGTGACACCCTTGTGAGAGCCTTTTCAGGACTTGTATGCCTTGTGGATGCTTGTGTTTGATAAATTGCTTGAATGATTGGTGGTTGGATGAATTTGATTAGCCAAACTTGAATTTTGCCTGCTTGAACGATTCTTAGTCTTGAAAATGTTTTGAGCTTTGATTTGTTTTTGTCTATGGGGTGAGGCAATCTATTCCATGTTCATGTTCTGTTTGCTTGAGGACAAGCAAAGGTTTAGCTTGGGGGAGTTTGATATCGCGTATTTATATAGACTTTTCTCCCTTATTTACAAGCTAATTTGTGCGTCATTGGAGCTCTTGGGAGCTATTTTGTGCTAACTATCGTAAATAATTGTGATTTCGTATTTTAGTGTTGAATTGCAGGTTTTAGGGAGTTTTCTCCTTATTCCCGAGCCATTTGGAAGCAACCACGGCTTTACGAGATGTTACGGGGCACGTAGGAAGGCTCACGAGTTTTATGGGTAGTTTAGGAGGTCCCAAGACCCCTAAACGTGAAGTTTAGAGAGCCAAAGAGTCAAAAAGGAAGTTTTCGTACTCTGATCGGGAAAAAATGGCCCGATCGGGCGAAGTATTTATGATCGGGTACAGAAGTCGCGGACCCGATCGGGCAAGCTGTGTCCGATCAGATCGGGTAAGAAGGCATGCACCAGACCCGATCGGGCACCCTCTGCCCGACCCGATCAGGCTGGATGCTCGTAGCTCTTATTTTGAAGCTCCTTGAGTTGCGATGATTGTTGGGCCATATTGCTCCCAGGCCCGATCGGGTGGATGCCTTGGGCCCGATCGGGTGGGCCGCAAAACTCAGCTGATGCTGCTCTGCTGCTGTCACGTAGAAGGGAAATAAGCAGCTGGGCCCACTACTATGCTGTTGCGTGATGAATAGAGCCAAGACAAGCATGGCCCACTCACTTCTTCCTTGTGCTGCGTTGTCATGAGGGGACAAGTGAGTGGCCCACCACATTTATTACTCTTCTCACTGCTGTAATGAGCCAGAGGGAGTTAAGCGCTAAAAGACGAATCGTACTGGGCTTAATCAGTGGACCCGATAGGGCACAGTTTGCCCGATCCGATCGGGCGGTCCAGTTTCCTTTTATTTTTTCTGTCAGCTGTGCGTGGAAATCAAAAGGGAATTTGTGATTATTTTATTATGGACCCGATCGGGTGGCCCTTTGTCCGATCGGGTCCCGTACTCGTATTAGCGGATTTTCTATTTTTAATCCCGTTTTAATTAGGCTTTTGGGGGTATTATAAATACCTTTTTCCTCATTATTTAGAGACATCTATTATTCATCTTTTATTCATTTTTTATTCTAGTTTAGACTCTAGTTATTTCTCATTGTTCTTAGTTTAATTTAAACACTTTAGATTAGATTAAAGGTGATTGAACTTATTCTGATTTCAATAAAAGTTCCTGCTTTATGTCAATTGGTATTCTTTCTTACCCTAATTTCTTTTATTATTCTCAATTGCTTAGTTTATTTATTCAATTATTCATGATGCAATTATTAGGGTTTCATATTTGTTTTGTTGTTCTTAATTCGATTATCAGTGAGTAGTTCTCTTTCTAGGTTGTTAGATAAGAAAGCCATGTTTATACCATGATTGTGATTTAGATTTCTATTAATTTCTAGGGCTTGATTAGGGTGATTGTGATGTGGTTTGTTCTTATTGATTAATTAATATCAGTGTACAATTTCATTGATTGCTTGTGGTTAATAGTTGTTTGCACAGATTCGTCTTACGACTAGAGGCCTAGGACACGTCAGTAGTTCTGATTACGTTAGTGAACATGCGGCGTATGTTGAACTATGAGCGTTGAGTCTTAACCATAGCTCAACACATGCTCTAATCCCCCGACTCTGGACTTAGGTTTTGGTAGTAGTTGACCCTATTTGATGGGTATAAGCATGGTGGACCGACCTAATACCCTAGTTTTTTATTCCATAGTTAAATCCTCGGTTTAATTCGTTGTCCTTAGCTTAATTATTAGTTCAGTAAATCTTCCCTGATTTCGTCTGAAATAGCTAGTTGGTCGAATATTAATTTAGAAACTCTGTCTCCCTGTGGATTCGAACCTGCTTCCATTGACTACCATAGTTAGAGGACTGTAGGTTTATCTTTGATTAGGTGATACAACTAAATCCTATTTCTAAGCCCCTTAGAAATGGTAAAAAAACATGTCACGCTTTGGAAACGCTCAAAAATGTTATCTAAGCTAAGAGTTAGGCCAAAAATACGATTAGGGCTGCAAACACTAAAAATCGAATTTCGATTTTTTCAGCTTCTGAGATCACGAATCCCTTTAAAAATACTAAAAAAACCATGTCAGGCTTTGGAATCGCTCAAAAATGTTATTCGAGCTAGGAGTTAGGCCTAAAATACGATGTGGGCCCCCTCGCCCAAAGAACCGACGCGAAAAATCAGACTTCATGATGCAGGAGCATCCATGATCAATCCAAGTCTCCTAACAAAGAGTCATCAAGAAGAGATTAAGGTGAAGGAGATTCAGTTCATTAGCTTACTTAATCCAATTTCGAACAAACAAGTACTTCGAATTGTTAATTAAGCTTAACACCTTCTTAATCTTTTTTAAGCCTTGTTGATTAATGCTTATGATCATCTTAACATCATTAAGTATTAGTAATAAAGCTTAAATTATGATTAAATAGCTTAATTAGTTAGTTCTAAGTCATTAAAGTAAGCTTAGTGAAACTGTTTTGGAAGAACAGGATTTATACGGTTTGTTTAGGGCACGTTTTGGCTACGTTTTTGAGCTTTATTCTTGGCTAAGGCAACCATACATGACTCACCTGTGTGCTTACATACATCACCAACAAGCATGTGAAGAGTTGGAGGCAAGAATCAATAGGAAATGAGAGCTTCATGGAGAAGTATCCAAAACCGCAGCTGGGAGGCGTCTTTCTGGGCCCCTCTTCATCAGTTCTGGGCAGCCGTCTTTTTTTAGCTTTTGGAGCTGATTTTTTGAGGATATTTTCCTTAGAATGTCTATTTTAATACCTTAGCTTCCTTTTTGCAGTAGGACATTTTCGTTTCTCAGAATCCCTCAATCATTGCACCTAGGTACTGTAAACTGGCCAGATTTTTGTAATAGTTTAAGATGGCTTTTGTTACCTAAGCAAAACATCACCAAATGACGTGAATTTTTGGTATGTTACTGCTTTATATGTTAGGTTTGTAAGGCAAGAAGTTTCATTAGACTTTGTTGAATGAATTAAGAGTTATACTCATTTCTTTGAGCTGTGCGCTTAGAGCAAAACTGGACAGTTTGTCCTAATTAAAGTCTTTGAGTTAATTAGCTAACTAACGTAGATTAGTTACTAATTTAACAAAGCAAGGTTGCACCAAGAGTTCTTCTTTGACATTGGTGGCCTAGTTTGGTGGTTCTAAGGCTAGTGAAAGTGGTGGTTGTTGGTACGGTTCCAACAAGGCTTGAAGCAAAACTGATTCTTCGGTTCTTAACCAACGAATGCTCTTGTTTATGAAATGCTTTATGCATCATTTGGTATCAGAGCTTTGGTTAGTTTAAGAGCATTCTTTTAACCCTCTAATCATCCCATAATCACTTCCTAAACTCATACACTTACCCCCCCCAAAACCGAAATCAATTCTAAGCCCAAACACATCTCTTTTCTTCTCTTTTCACCTCTAATCTTTGATACAACTTAGTGATTGTAAAAATGAGTGGTGGTGAAGATCCAAATCAGTTTAGAAGGGGCATGACATTGAATGAAGCAAGGTTAGTTGGCCTTGAGAATCAAATGGCTACAATTAGTGAGCAAATGGCAAATCTCATGGAAGCTTTTCGAAGTTCTAGTGTTGGAGTTCGAAGAGAAGTTCATGAAAGGAGGCACTTTGAAGATGAGAATGAGGTTGTTTATGACTCTAGTGAAGAAGTACAATCACAAACTTCTAATCAAAGAAGGAGGCCACGAAAACAAGATGATTTTCGAGACATAAAGTTAGATGTTCCAGAATTTGATGGAAACCTTAATCCGGATGCTTATTTGGAATGGGTTTCGAGATGTAATAGGATTTTCGAGCTAAAGGAGTATGATGATTCGAAATCTTTCAAGTTGGCTATCACTAAGCTAAAGGGTTATGCATCCCTTTGGTGGGAAAACGTTACTCTTGCTAGAGAAAGGAAGCATAAGCCGAAAATCAAGAGCTGGAAGAAACTGAAAAAGAAGATGGAAGCTAAGTTTCTCCCCCTCCACTTACACTCTTGATTTATATAACCAACTTTCTGATTTGTTCCAAGGTACTAAGAATGTCGAGACATACATCCATGAATATGAAAAGTTGATGATGAAATTGGATGTTCAAGAAAGGGAAGAGCAGACCATGGCTCGTTTTGTGAAGGGCCTAGATCGTGACATCCAAAAGAAGCTTGAGCTTCAATCTTATTCTACTTTAGATGAACTTTTCAGGTTGGCTCTTAAGGTGGAAAAGCATCAAAAAGACAAGAAGAAGAAGGTATTTAGCAAAGGAACTTCTTATGCTAAAGGAGGTTCTAGTTCCTATGTAAAGCCTACTTCGACATCTCCATTTACACCTAAAAATGAAGCTAGTTCGAAATTTCTTGATAAAGGGAAGAAAGTTGCTGAAAGTTCTTCCAAGAAGGATGATATTAAATGTTTTAAGTGTCATGGTTATGGTCATTATCAAGCACAATGCCCAAACAGAAGGGTAATGACCTTATTAGACATTAAAAACATAGAAGATGCCCTTAAAGATCAAGAGGAGCACGAAAAAGAATCTGAAAAGGAAGATGAATGCAATGAAGATGTTCTTGTTGATGAAGTGGAAGGAGATGATCATCTTAGCTTGGTTCTAAGGAGGGTCCTTCACTCCAAAGAAGCCGAAGCTATACCATCTCAACGAGACCAGATTTTTCAGACAAAATGCTTAATCAAGGGCAAGATTTGTTCCATGATTATTGATGGTGGGAGTTGCACTAATGTAGCTTCGAGTTCTATGGTGGAGAAGCTCAATTATCCTACTTTCAGTCATCCTAAACCATATAAGCTCCATTGGCTTAATGATGGTAACTGTGTGGAGGTAACAAAACAAGCTTTAATTAGCTTCTCTTTTGGTGATTCGTATAATGATAAGGTTTTATGTGATGTAGTGCCTATGAATGCATGTCATATTCTCTTAGGGAGGCCGTGGCAATCTGATAAGGAAACCTTACATAATGGTAGGACTAATACATACACTTTCATGCATGAAAACAAGAAAATTATACTTAGTCCTAGCAAAAAGGGTCCGAATTTGCCTAAGAAGGAAACCTTTAATTCAAAGGCTAAAAATCAGAAATCCTTAATTCTCCAAAAACACCAAGTTGATAAGGCCATTGAAAAGGGGAAGGAAATGTACTTGTTGTTATTAGTTGCTGCAAATGATGAAAATACTCGTGAATTACATGATTGGGTTAAACCATTAGTGAATGATTTTAGTGATATTTTTCCCGAGGATCTTCCCTATGGTTTACCACCTAGTAGGGGTATTGAGCATCAAATTGACTTAGTTCCTGGAGCACCATTACCTAACAAGGCAGCCTATAGATGTAATCCTGAAGAAGCTAAAGAGTTGCAAAAACAGATTACTGAATTGTTAGCTAAGGGGTTTGTACAAGAAAGTCTTAGTCCATGTGCTGTTCCTGTTATTTTGGTTCCAAAGAAGGATGGAACTATGCGTATGTGTGTAGATTGCAGGGCTATAAACAACATTACCATCAAGTATAGGTATCCTATTCCTAGGCTTGATGATTTGCTCGATGAATTACATGGTGCTACTATATTCTCCAAGATAGATTTGCGTAGTGGTTATCATCAGATTCGAATCAAGGAAGGGGATGAATGGAAAACAGCCTTTAAGACTAAGAGTGGGTTATATGAGTGGCGTGTTATGCCATTTGGTTTAACTAATGCTCCTAGTACTTTCATGAGGCTCATGCATGAGGTACTTCGTCCTTTCATTGGTTCGTTTGTTGTGGTTTATTTTGATGATATTCTTGTGTATAGCAACAGTGAACAGGATCATCTTATTCATCTGAAGAAGGTTTTCCTTAAGTTAAGGGAAAAGAAGCTATATGCAAAGATGGAGAAGTGTGAATTCTTCACTTCTAGTGTGTCTTTTCTTGGTTTCATTATTTCATCTCAGGGTATTTCTATGGATGAATCCAAGGTGGAGGCAATCAAATCATGGCCAATTCCAAAGTCCATCACAGATGTTCGAAGTTTTCATGGATTGGCGTCTTTTTACAGGAGATTCATCAGAGGTTTTAGTACTATTTTGGCTCCACTGACCGAATGTATCAAAGGGGGTTCTTTCACTTGGACTCCAGCAGCTCAGGAAGCATTTGATCAGTTGAAAAGCAAGCTTTGTGAGGCGCCTGTTCTAGCCTTACCAGATTTCAAGAAAGTGTTTGAAGTGGAATGTGATGCAAGTGGCGTAGGGATTGGAGCTGATGCATAAAGCATTTCATAAACAAGAGCATTCGTTGGTTAAGAACCGAAGAATCAGTTTTGCTTCAAGCCTTGTTGGAACCGTACCAACAACCACCACTTTCACTAGCCTTAGAACCACCAAACTAGGCCACCAATGTCAAAGAAGAACTCTTGGTGCAACCTTGCTTTGTTAAATTAGTAACTAATCTACGTTAGTTAGCTAATTAACTCAAAGACTTTAATTAGGACAAACTGTCCAGTTTTGCTCTAAGCGCACAGCTCAAAGAAATGAGTATAACTCTTAATTCATTCAACAAACTCTAATGAAACTTCTTGCATTACAAACCTAACATATAAAGCAGTAACATACCAAAAATTCACGTCATTTGGTGATGTTTTGCTTAGGTAACAAAAGCCATCTTAAACTATTACAAAAATCTGGCCAGTTCTCAGTACCTAGGTGCAATGATTAGGCTTTTCTGAGAAACTAAAATATCCTACTGCAAAAAGGAAACTAAGGTAATAAAATAGACATTCTAAGGAAAATATCCTCAAAAAATCAGCTCCAAAAGCTAAAAAAAGACGGCTGCCCAGAACTGAAGAAGAGGGGCCCAGAAAGACGCCTCCCAGCTGCGGTTTTGGATACTTCTCCATGAAGCTCTCATTTCCTATTGATTCTTGCCTCCAACTCTTCACATGCTTGTTGGTGATGTATGTAAGCACACAGGTGAGTCATGTATGGTTGCCTTAGCCATGAATAAAGCTCAAAAACGTAGCCAAAACGAGCCCTAAACAAACCGTATAAATTCTGTTCTTCCAAAACAGTTTCACTAAGCTTACTTTAATGACTTAGAACTAACTAATTAAGCTATTTAATCATAATTCAAGCTTTATTACTAATACTTAATGATGTTAAGATGATCATAAGCATTAATCAACAAGGCTTAAAAAAGATTAAGAAGGTGTTAAGCTTAATTAACAATTCGAAGTACTTGTTTGTTCGAAATTGGATTAAGTAAGCTAATGAACTGAATCTCCTTCACCTTAATCTCTTCTTGATGACTCTTTGTTAGGAGACTTGGATTGATCATGGATGCTCCTGCATCATTCTCCCCTGGTTTGGAGAAGTCTTCTTGTAACTCAAAATCTTCTTCTAAATATGGAGCTAAATCACCCACATTGAAGGTGGCCGAAATGTTGCCCATCTCACTTGGTAGTTCTATCTTGTATGCATTGTTATTGATCTTTTCAAGCACCCTAAATGGACCATCACTCCTTGGCATCAGCTTGTTCTTCCTTCTTGATGGAAATCGTTCCTTCCTTAGGTGCAACCATACCAAGTCCCCGGGCTTGTAAATGACCTCCTTTCGATGCTTGTTAGCTCGGACCTTGTAAGCTTCATTAACCTTCTCAATGCGTGCTCTAATCTGTTGGTGAAGCTTTTTCATCTCCTTTGCCTTCTCCTCTGCATCTTTGCTTTGCCTCACTTCAACTGGAATAGGTAGTAAATCAATGGGGCTTAAAGGATTAACCCCATAGTTCACTTCGAATGGAGAGCACTTCGTGGCATATGTAGGTGATCTATTATAAGCAAATTCTGCATGTGCTAGCTTTAGATCCCAATCTTTCTGTGACTTGTTAACTAGAGTCCTGAGTAGAGTAGTAAGTGTCCTGTTTGTAACCTCCGTTTGGCCATCAGTTTGTGGATGCGCCGTGGTACTAAAGAGGAGCTTAGTACCTAGGAGCTTCCATAAAGTCTTCCAAAAGAAACTAAGGAACTTAACATCCTTATCAGAAACAATAGTCTTCGGTACACCATGTAATCTAATGATCTCCTTGAAGTACAAATCAGCTACATGAACTGCATCATCCGTCTTGTTGCAAGCAATGAAATGAGCCATCTTTGAGAATCGATCCACCACCACCATAATAGCGTCTCTTTGCCTTTGAGTCCTAGGCAAAGCTACAATGAAATCCATACTAACATCTTCCCATGGCTGATTAGGAACTGGAAGTGGAGTATAGAGCCCTTGATGAAAAGAACTCTTGGCCTTTTGACATGTAGAACATCGAGCTAGAACTGAGTGAACATCACCTGCCAGTTTTGGCCAATAAAAGTGTTCCTGCAAAACATCCACAGTTTTGTTAATACCAAAATGTCCTGCTAGGCCTCCTCCATGAACCTCCTTGATGAGCAAATCCCTTAGTGAGCACTTAGGGATACAAAGCTTATTATTTCGGAAGAGAAAACCATCTAGAACCGAATAAGCTCCATGAGAACCATCCTTGCACGCTTCTATCAATGGTGAAAAATCTGGATCATCATAATAAAGCTCCTTAATATGAGTGAAGCCAAGAACTCGAGCCTCCATTAGAGAAAGCATAGAATGCCTCCTAGATAATGCATCTGCAACCACATTAGAAACTCCAGTTTTGTATTTTAAAACAAAATCAAAAGATTGAAGGAACTCCACCCATTTAGCATGTCGAGAACTGAGCTTATGTTGTCCATTAATGTACTTCAAAGCTTGGTGATCTGAATGCAACACAAACTGAGCTGGCCTAAGATAATGAGTCCAATAAGTCAAAGCACGAATAATAGCATAGAACTCTTTATCATAGGTGCTGTAGTTGAGCTTGGCATGATTGAGCTTCTCACTGAAATAGGCTATGGGACGCCCTCCTTGTTGTAAAACAGCTCCAATCCCTACGCCACTTGCATCACATTCCACTTCAAACACTTTCTTGAAATCTGGTAAGGCTAGAACAGGCGCCTCACAAAGCTTGCTTTTCAACTGATCAAATGCTTCCTGAGCTGCTGGAGTCTAAGTGAAAGAACCCCCTTTGATACATTCGGTCAGTGGAGCCAAAATAGTACTAAAACCTCTGATGAATCTCCTGTAAAAAGATGCCAATCCATGAAAACTTCGAACTTCTGTGATGGACTTTGGAATTGGCCATGATTTGATTGCCTCCACCTTGGATTCATCCATAGAAATACCCTGAGATGAAATAATGAAACCAAGAAAAGACACACTAGAAGTGAAGAATTCACACTTCTCCATCTTTGCATATAGCTTCTTTTCCCTTAGCTTAAGGAAAACCTTCTTCAGATGAATAAGATGATCCTGTTCACTGTTGCTATACACAAGAATATCATCAAAATAAACCACAACAAACGAACCAATGAAAGGGCGAAGTACCTCATGCATGAGCCTCATGAAAGTACTAGGAGCATTAGTTAAACCAAATGGCATAACACGCCACTCATATAACCCACTCTTAGTCTTAAAGGCTGTTTTCCATTCATCCCCTTCCTTGATTCGAATCTGATGATAACCACTACGCAAATCTATCTTGGAGAATATAGTAGCACCATGTAATTCATCGAGCAAATCATCAAGCCTAGGAATAGGATACCTATACTTGATGGTAATGTTGTTTATAGCCCTGCAATCTACACACATACGCATAGTTCCATCCTTCTTTGGAACCAAAATAACAGGAACAGCACATGGACTAAGACTTTCTTGTACAAACCCCTTAGCTAACAATTCAGTAATCTGTTTTTGCAACTCTTTAGCTTCTTCAGGATTACATCTATAAGCTGCCTTGTTAGGTAATGGTGCTCCAGGAACTAAGTCAATTTGATGCTCAATACCCCTACTAGGTGGTAAACCATAAGGAAGATCCTCGGGAAAAATATCACTAAAATCGTTCACTAATGGTTTAACCCAATCATGTAATTCACTAGTATTTTCATCATTTGCAGCAAATAACAACAACAAGTACATTTCCTTCCCCTTTTCAATGGCCTTATCAACTTGACGTTTTTGGAGAATTAAGGATTTCTGATTTTTAGCCTTTGAATTAGAGGTTTCTTTCTTAGGCAAATTCGGACCCTTTTTGCTAGGACTAAGTATAATTTTCTTGTTTTCATGCATGAAAGTGTATGTATTAGTCCTACCATTATGTAAGGTTTCCTTATCAGATTGCCACGGCCTCCCTAAGAGAATATGACATGCATTCATAGGCACCACATCACATAAAACCTTATCATTATACGAATCACCAAAAGAGAAGCTAATTAAAGCTTGTTTTGTTACCTCCACACAGTTACCATCATTAAGCCAATGAAGCTTATATGGTTTAGGATGACTGAAAGTAGGATAATTGAGCTTCTCCACCATAGAACTCGAAGCTACATTAGTGCAACTCCCACCATCAATAATCATGGAACAAATCTTGCCCTTGATTAAGCATTTTGTCTGAAAAATCTGGTCTCGTTGAGATGGTATAGCTTCGGCTTCTTTGGAGTGAAGGACCCTCCTTAGAACCAAGCTAAGATGATCATCTCCTTCCACTTCATCAACAAGAACATCTTCATTGCATTCATCCTCCCTTTCAGATTCTTTTTCGTGCTCCTCTTGATCTTTAAGGGCATCTTCTATGTTTTTAATGTCTAATAAGGTCATTACCCTTCTGTTTGGGCATTGTGCTTGATAATGACCATAACCATGACACTTAAAACATTTGATATCATCCTTCTTGGAAGAACTTTCAGCAACTTTCTTCCCTTTATCAAGAAATTTCGAACCAGCTTCATTTTTAGGTGTAAATGGAGATGTCGAAGTAGGCTTTACATAGGAACTAGAACCTCCTTTAGCATAAGAAGTTCCTTTGCTAAACACCTTCTTCTTCTTGTCTTTTTGATGCTTTTCCACCTTAAGAGCCAACCTGAAAAGTTCATCTAAAGTAGAATAAGATTGAAGCTCAAGCTTCTTTTGGATGTCACGATCTAGGCCCTTCACAAAACGAGCCATGGTCTGCTCTTCCCTTTCTTGAACATCCAATTTCATCATCAACTTTTCATATTCATGGATGTATGTCTCGACATTCTTGGTACCTTGGAACAAATCAGAAAGTTGGTTATATAAATCAAGAGTGTAAGTGGAGGGGAGAAACTTAGCTTCCATCTTCTTTTTCAGTTTCTTCCAACTCTTGATTTTCGGCTTATGCTTCCTTTCTCTAGCAAGAGCAACGTTTTCCCACCAAAGGGATGCATAACCCTTTAGCTTAGTGATAGCCAACTTGAAGGATTTCGAATCATCATACTCCTTTAGCTCGAAAATCCTATTACATCTCGAAACCCATTCCAAATAAGCATCCGGATTAAGGTTTCCATCAAATTCTGGAACATCTAACTTTATGTCTCGAAAATCATCTTGTTTTCGTGGCCTCCTTCTTTGATTAGAAGTTTGTGATTGTACTTCTTCACTAGAGTCATAAACAACCTCATTCTCATCTTCAAAGTGCCTCCTTTCATGAACTTCTCTTCGAACTCCAACACTAGAACTTCGAAAAGCTTCCATGAGATTTGCCATTTGCTCACTAATTGTAGCCATTTGATTCTCAAGGCCAACTAACCTTGCTTCATTCAATGTCATGCCCCTTCTAAACTGATTTGGATCTTCACCACCACTCATTTTAACAACCACTAAGTTGTATCAAAGATTAGAGGTGAAAAGAGAAGAAAAGAGATGTGTTTGGGCTTAGAATTGATTTCGGTTTTGGGGGGGATAAGTGTATGAGTTTAGGAAGTGATTATGGGATGATTAGAGGGTTAAAAGAATGCTCTTAAACTAACCAAAGCTCTGATACCAAATGATGCATAAAGCATTTCATAAACAAGAGCATTCGTTGGTTAAGAACCGAAGAATCAGTTTTGCTTCAAGCCTTGTTGGAACCGTACCAACAACCACCACTTTCACTAGCCTTAGAACCACCAAACTAGGCCACCAATGTCAAAGAAGAACTCTTGGTGCAACCTTGCTTTGTTAAATTAGTAACTAATCTACGTTAGTTAGCTAATTAACTCAAAGACTTTAATTAGGACAAACTGTCCAGTTTTGCTCTAAGCGCACAGCTCAAAGAAATGAGTATAACTCTTAATTCATTCAACAAACTCTAATGAAACTTCTTGCATTACAAACCTAACATATAAAGCAGTAACATACCAAAAATTCACGTCATTTGGTGATGTTTTGCTTAGGTAACAAAAGCCATCTTAAACTATTACAAAAATCTGGCCAGTTCTCAGTACCTAGGTGCAATGATTAGGCTTTTCTGAGAAACTAAAATATCCTACTGCAAAAAGGAAACTAAGGTAATAAAATAGACATTCTAAGGAAAATATCCTCAAAAAATCAGCTCCAAAAGCTAAAAAAAGACGGCTGCCCAGAACTGAAGAAGAGGGGCCCAGAAAGACGCCTCCCAGCTGCGGTTTTGGATACTTCTCCATGAAGCTCTCATTTCCTATTGATTCTTGCCTCCAACTCTTCACATGCTTGTTGGTGATGTATGTAAGCACACAGGTGAGTCATGTATGGTTGCCTTAGCCATGAATAAAGCTCAAAAACGTAGCCAAAACGAGCCCTAAACAAACCGTATAAATTCTGTTCTTCCAAAACAGTTTCACTAAGCTTACTTTAATGACTTAGAACTAACTAATTAAGCTATTTAATCATAATTCAAGCTTTATTACTAATACTTAATGATGTTAAGATGATCATAAGCATTAATCAACAAGGCTTAAAAAAGATTAAGAAGGTGTTAAGCTTAATTAACAATTCGAAGTACTTGTTTGTTCGAAATTGGATTAAGTAAGCTAATGAACTGAATCTCCTTCACCTTAATCTCTTCTTGATGACTCTTTGTTAGGAGACTTGGATTGATCATGGATGCTCCTGCATCAGGAGCTGTTTTACAACAAGGAGGGCGTCCCATAGCCTATTTCAGTGAGAAGCTCAATCATGCCAAGCTCAACTACAGCACCTATGATAAAGAGTTCTATGCTATTATTCGTGCTTTGACTTATTGGACTCATTATCTTAGGCCAGCTCAGTTTGTGTTGCATTCAGATCACCAAGCTTTGAAGTACATTAATGGACAACATAAGCTCAGTTCTCGACATGCTAAATGGGTGGAGTTCCTTCAATCTTTTGATTTTGTTTTAAAATACAAAACTGGAGTTTCTAATGTGGTTGCAGATGCATTATCTAGGAGGCATTCTATGCTTTCTCTAATGGAGGCTCGAGTTCTTGGCTTCACTCATATTAAGGAGCTTTATTATGATGATCCAGATTTTTCACCATTGATAGAAGCGTGCAAGGATGGTTCTCATGGAGCTTATTCGGTTCTAGATG
Source organism: Patellifolia procumbens (assembly GCA_947645195.1). Lineage (NCBI taxonomy): Eukaryota > Viridiplantae > Streptophyta > Magnoliopsida > Caryophyllales > Amaranthaceae > Patellifolia > Patellifolia procumbens. The sequence goes on along the minus strand of CANSGD010001252.1, from coordinate 100,742 downwards.
GTTTTCTCTTCCGAAATAATAAGCTTTGTATCCCTAAGTGCTCACTAAGGGATTTGCTCATCAAGGAGGTTCATGGAGGAGGCCTAGCAGGACATTTTGGTATTAACAAAACTGTGGATGTTTTGCAGGAACACTTTTATTGGCCAAAACTGGCAGGTGATGTTCACTCAGTTCTAGCTCGATGTTCTACATGTCAAAAGGCCAAGAGTTCTTTTCATCAAGGGCTCTATACTCCACTTCCAGTTCCTAATCAGCCATGGGAAGATGTTAGTATGGATTTCATTGTAGCTTTGCCTAGGACTCAAAGGCAAAGAGACGCTATTATGGTGGTGGTGGATCGATTCTCAAAGATGGCTCATTTTATTGCTTGCAACAAGACGGATGATGCAATTCATGTAGCTGATTTGTACTTCAAGGAGATCATTAGATTACATGGTGTACCGAAGACTATTGTTTCTGATAAGGATGTTAAGTTCCTTAGTTTCTTTTGGAAGACTTTATGGAAGCTCCTAGGTACTAAGCTCCTCTTTAGTACCACGGCAGTGATGCATAAAGCATTTCATAAACAAGAGCATTCGTTGGTTAAGAACCGAAGAATCAGTTTTGCTTCAAGCCTTGTTGGAACCGTACCAACAACCACCACTTTCACTAGCCTTAGAACCACCAAACTAGGCCACCAATGTCAAAGAAGAACTCTTGGTGCAACCTTGCTTTGTTAAATTAGTAACTAATCTACGTTAGTTAGCTAATTAACTCAAAGACTTTAATTAGGACAAACTGTCCAGTTTTGCTCTAAGCGCACAGCTCAAAGAAATGAGTATAACTCTTAATTCATTCAACAAAGTCTAATGAAACTTCTTGCATTACAAACCTAACATATAAAGCAGTAACATACCAAAAATTCACGTCATTTGGTGATGTTTTGCTTAGGTAACAAAAGCCATCTTAAACTATTACAAAAATCTGGCCAGTTCTCAGTACCTAGGTGCAATGATTAGGCTTTTCTGAGAAACGAAAATATCCTACTGCAAAAAGGAAACTAAGGTAATAAAATAGACATTCTAAGGAAAATATCCTCAAAAAATCAGCTCCAAAAGCTAAAAAAAGACGGCTGCCCAGAACTGATGAAAAGGGGCCCAGAAAGACGCCTCCCAGCTGCGGTTTTGGATACTTCTCCATGAAGCTCTCATTTCCTATTGATTCTTGCCTCCAACTCTTCACATGCTTGTTGGTGATGTATGTAAGCACACAGGTGAGTCATGTATGGTTGCCTTAGCCAAGAATAAAGCTCAAAAACGTAGCCAAAACGTGCCCTAAACAAACCGTATAAAACCTGTTCTTCCAAAACAGTTTCACTAAGCTTACTTTAATGACTTAGAACTAATTAATTAAGCTATTTAATCATAATTCAAGCTTGATTACTAATACTTTATGATGTTAAGATGATCATAAGCATTAATCAACAAGGCTTAAAAAAGATTAAGAAGGTGTTAAGCTTAATTAACAATTCGAAGTACTTGTTTGTTCGAAATTGGATTAAGTAAGCTAATGAACTGAATTTCCTTCACCTTAATCTCTTCTTGATGACTCTTTGCTAGGAGACTTGGATTGATCATGGATGCTCCTGCATCATTCTCCCCTGGTTTGGAGAAGTCTTCTTGTAACTCGAAATCTTCTTCCAAATATGGAGCTAAGTCACCCACATTGAAGGTGGCCGAAATGTTGCCCATCTCACTTGGTAGCTCTATCTTGTATGCATTGTTATTGATCTTCTCAAGCACCCTAAATGGACCATCACTCCTTGGCATCAGCTTGTTCTTCCTTCTTGATGGAAATCGTTCCTTCCTTAGGTGCAACCATACCAAGTCCCGGGCTTGTAAATGACCTCCTTTCGATGCTTGTTAGCTCGGACCTTGTAAGCTTCATTAACCTTCTCAATGCGTGCTCTAATCTGTTGGTGAAGCTTTTTCATCTCCTTTGCCTTCTCCTCTGCATCTTTGCTTTGCCTCACTTCAACTGGAATAGGTAGTAAATCAATGGGACTTAAAGGATTAACCCCATAGTTCACTTCGAATGGAGAGCACTTCGTGGCATATGTAGGTGATCTATTATAAGCAAATTCTGCATGTGCTAGCTTTAGATCCCAATCTTTCTGTGACTTGTTAACTAGAGTCCTGAGTAGAGTAGTAAGTGTCCTGTTTGTAACCTCCGTTTGACCATCAGTTTGTGGATGCGCCGTGGTACTAAAGAGGAGCTTAGTACCTAGGAGCTTCCATAAAGTCTTCCAAAAGAAACTAAGGAACTTAACATCCTTATCAGAAACAATAGTCTTCGGTACACCATGTAATCTAATGATCTCCTTGAAGTACAAATCAGCTACATGAATTGCATCATCCGTCTTGTTGCAAGCAATAAAATGAGCCATCTTTGAGAATCGATCCACCACCACCATAATAGCGTCTCTTTGCCTTTGAGTCCTAGGCAAAGCTACAATGAAATCCATACTAACATCTTCCCATGGCTGATTAGGAACTGGAAGTGGAGTATAGAGCCCTTGATGAAAAGAACTCTTGGCCTTTTGACATGTAGAACATCGAGCTAGAACTGAGTGAACATCACCTGCCAGTTTTGGCCAATAAAAGTGTTCCTGCAAAACATCCACAGTTTTGTTAATACCAAAATGTCCTGCTAGGCCTCCTCCATGAACCTCCTTGATGAGCAAATCCCTTAGTGAGCACTTAGGAATACAAAGCTTATTATTTCGGAAGAGAAAACCATCTAGAACCGAATAAGCTCCATGAGAACCATCCTTGCACGCTTCTATCAATGGTGAAAAATCTGGATCATCATAATAAAGCTCCTTAATATGAGTGAAGCCAAGAACTCGAGCCTCCATTAGAGAAAGCATAGAATGCCTCCTAGATAATGCATCTGCAACCACATTAGAAACTCCAGTTTTGTATTTTAAAACAAAATCAAAAGATTGAAGGAACTCCACCCATTTAGCATGTCGAGAACTGAGCTTATGTTGTCCATTAATGTACTTCAAAGCTTGGTGATCTGAATGCAACACAAACTGAGCTGGCCTAAGATAATGAGTCCAATAAGTCAAAGCACGAATAATAGCATAGAACTCTTTATCATAGGTGCTGTAGTTGAGTTTGGCATGATTGAGCTTCTCACTGAAATAGGCTATGGGACGCCCTCCTTGTTGTAAAACAGCTCCAATCCCTACGCCACTTGCATCACATTCCACTTCAAACACTTTCTTGAAATCTGGTAAGGCTAGAACAGGCGCCTCACAAAGCTTGCTTTTCAACTGATCAAATGCTTCCTGAGCTGCTGGAGTCCAAGTGAAAGAACCCCCTTTGATACATTCGGTCAGTGGAGCCAAAATAGTACTAAAACCTCTGATGAATCTCCTGTAAAAAGATGCCAATCCATGAAAACTTCGAACTTCTGTGATGGACTTTGGAATTGGCCATGATTTGATTGCCTCCACCTTGGATTCATCCATAGAAATACCCTGAGATGAAATAATGAAACCAAGAAAAGACACACTAGAAGTGAAGAATTCACACTTCTCCATCTTTGCATATAGCTTCTTTTCCCTTAGCTTAAGGAAAACCTTCTTCAGATGAATAAGATGATCCTGTTCATTGTTGCTATACACAAGAATATCATCAAAATAAACCACAACAAACGAACCAATGAAAGGACGAAGTACCTCATGCATGAGCCTCATGAAAGTACTAGGAGCATTAGTTAAACCAAATGGCATAACACGCCACTCATATAACCCACTCTTAGTCTTAAAGGCTGTTTTCCATTCATCCCCTTCCTTGATTCGAATCTGATGATAACCACTACGCAAATCTATCTTGGAGAATATAGTAGCACCATGTAATTCATCGAGCAAATCATCAAGCCTAGGAATAGGATACCTATACTTGATGGTAATGTTGTTTATAGCCCTGCAATCTACACACATACGCATAGTTCCATCCTTCTTTGGAACCAAAATAACAGGAACAGCACATGGACTAAGACTTTCTTGTACAAACCCCTTAGCTAACAATTCAGTAATCTGTTTTTGCAACTCTTTAGCTTCTTCAGGATTACATCTATAAGCTGCCTTGTTAGGTAATGGTGCTCCAGGAACTAAGTCAATTTGATGCTCAATACCCCTACTAGGTGGTAAATCATAAGGAAGATCCTCAGGAAAAATATCACTAAAATCGTTCACTAATGGTTTAACCCAATCATGTAATTCACGAGTATTTTCATCATTTGCAGCAAATAACAACAACAAGTACATTTCTTTCCCCTTTTCAATGGCCTTATCAACTTGGTGTTTTTGGAGAATTAAGGATTTCTGATTTTTAGCTTTCGAATTAGAGGTTTCTTTCTTAGGCAAATTCGGACCCTTTTTGCTAGGACTAAGTATAATTTTCTTGTTTTCGTGGCCTCCTTCTTTGATTAGAAGTTTGTGATTGTACTTCTTCACTAGAGTCATAAACAACCTCATTCTCATCTTCAAAGTGCCTCCTTTCATGAACTTCTCTTCGAACTCCAACACTAGAACTTCGAAAAGCTTCCATGAGATTTGCCATTTGCTCACTAATTGTAGCCATTTGATTCTCAAGGCCAACTAACCTTGCTTCATTCAATGTCATGCCCCTTCTAAACTGATTTGGATCTTCACCACCACTCATTTTAACAACCACTAAGTTGTATCAAAGATTAGAGGTGAAAAGAGAAGAAAAGAGATGTGTTTGGCTTAGAATTGATTTCGGTTTTGGGGGGAATAAGTGTATGAGTTTAGGAAATGATTATGGGATGATTAGAGGGTTAAAAGAATGCTCTTAAACTAACCAAAGCTCTGATACCAAATGATGCATAAAGCATTTCATAAACAAGAGCATTCGTTGGTTAAGAACCGAAGAATCAGTTTTGCTTCAAGCCTTGTTGGAACCGTACCAACAACCACCACTTTCACTAGCCTTAGAACCACCAAACTAGGCCACCAATGTCAAAGAAGAACTCTTGGTGCAACCTTGCTTTGTTAAATTAGTAACTAATCTACGTTAGTTAGCTAATTAACTCAAAGACTTTAATTAGGACAAACTGTCCAGTTTTGCTCTAAGCGCACAGCTCAAAGAAATGAGTATAACTCTTAATTCATTCAACAAAGTCTAATGAAACTTCTTGCATTACAAACCTAACATATAAAGCAGTAACATACCAAAAATTCACGTCATTTGGTGATGTTTTGCTTAGGTAACAAAAGCCATCTTAACCTATTACAAAAATCTGGCCAGTTCTCAGTACCTAGGTGCAATGATTAGGCTTTTCTGAGAAACGAAAATATCCTACTGCAAAAAGGAAACTAAGGTAATAAAATAGACATTCTAAGGAAAATATCCTCAAAAAATCAGCTCCAAAAGCTAAAAAAAGACGGCTGCCCAGAACTGATGAAAAGGGGCCCAGAAAGACGCCTCCCAGCTGCGGTTTTGGATACTTCTCCATGAAGCTCTCATTTCCTATTGATTCTTGCCTCCAACTCTTCACATGCTTGTTGGTGATGTATGTAAGCACACAGGTGAGTCATGTATGGTTGCCTTAGCCAAGAATAAAGCTCAAAAACGTAGCCAAAACGTGCCCTAAACAAACCGTATAAAACCTGTTCTTCCAAAACAGTTTCACTAAGCTTACTTTAATGACTTAGAACTAATTAATTAAGCTATTTAATCATAATTCAAGCTTGATTACTAATACTTTATGATGTTAAGATGATCATAAGCATTAATCAACAAGGCTTAAAAAAGATTAAGAAGGTGTTAAGCTTAATTAACAATTCGAAGTACTTGTTTGTTCGAAATTGGATTAAGTAAGCTAATGAACTGAATTTCCTTCACCTTAATCTCTTCTTGATGACTCTTTGCTAGGAGACTTGGATTGATCATGGATGCTCCTGCATCATTGTTTATAGCCCTGCAATATACACACATACGCATAGTTCCATCCTTCTTTGGAACCAAAATAACAGGAACAACACATGGACTAAGACTTTCTTGTACAAACCCCTTAGCTAACAATTCAGTAATCTGTTTTTGCAACTCTTTAGCTTCTTCAGGATTACATCTATAAGCTGCCTTGTTAGGTAATGGTGCTCCAGGAACTAAGTCAATTTGATGCTCAATACCCCTACTAGGTGGTAAACCATATGGAAGATCCTCGGGAAAAATATCACTAAAATCGTTCACTAATGGTTTAACCCAATCATGTAATTCACGAGTATTTTCATCATTTGCAGCAAATAACAACAACAAGTACATTTCCTTCCCCTTTTCAATGGCCTTATCAACTTGATGTTTTTGGAGAATTAAGGATTTCTGATTTTTAGCTTTCGAATTGGAGGTTTCTTTCTTAGGCAAATTCGGCCCCTTTTTGCTAGGACTAAGTATTATTTTCTTGTTTTCATGCATGAAAGTGTATGTATTAGTCCTACCATTATGTAAGGTTTCCTTATCAGATTGCCATGGCCTCCCTAAGAGAATATGACATGCATTCATAGGCACCACATCACATAAAACCTTATCATTATACGAATCACCAAAAGAGAAGCTAATTAAAGCTTGTTTTGTTACCTCCACACAGTTACCATCATTAAGCCAATGAAGCTTATATGGTTTAGGATGACTGAAGGTAGGATGATTGAGCTTCTCCACCATAGAACTCGAAGCTACATTAGTGCAACTCCCACCATCAATAATCATGGAACAAATCTTGCCCTTGATTAAGCATTTCGTCTGAAAAATCTGGTCTCGTTGAGATGGTATAGCTTCGGCTTCTTTGGAGTGAAGGACCCTCCTTAGAACCAAGCTAAGATGATCATCTCCTTCCACTTCATCAACAAGAACATCTTCATTGCATTCATCCTCCTTTTCAGATTCTTTTTCGTGCTCCTCTTGATCTTTAAGGGCATCTTCTATGTTTTTAATGTCTAGTAAGGTCATTACCCTTCTATTTGGGCATTGTGCTTGATAATGACCATAACCATGACACTTAAAACATTTGACATCATCCTTCTTGGAAGAACTTTCAGCAACTTTCTTCCCTTTATCAAGAAATTTCGAACCAGCTTCATTTTTAGGTGTAAATGGAGATGTCGAAGTAGGCTTTACATACGAACTAGAACCTCCTTTAGCATAAGAAGTTCCTTTGCTAAATACCTTCTTCTTCTTGTCTCTTTGATGCTTTTCCACCTTAAGAGCCAACCTGAAAAGTTCATCTAAAGTAGAATAAGATTGAAGCTCAAGCTTCTTTTGAATGTCACGATCTAGGCCCTTCACAAAACGAGCCATGGTCTGCTCTTCCCTTTCTTGAACATCCAATTTCATCATCAACTTCTCATATTCATGGATGTATGTCTCGACATTCTTGGTACCTTGGAACAAATCAGAAAGTTGGTTATATAAATCAAGAGTGTAAGTGGAGGGGAGAAACTTAGCTTCCATCTTCTTTTTCAGTTTCTTCCAACTCTTGATTTTTGGCTTATGCTTCCTTTCTCTAGCAAGAGCAACGTTTTCCCACCAAAGGGATGCATAACCCTTTAGCTTAGTGATAGCCAACTTGAAAGATTTCGAATCATCATACTCCTTTAGCTCGAAAATCCTATTGCATCTCGAAACCCACTCCAAGTAAGCTTCAGGATTAAGGTTTCCATCAAACTCTGGAACATCTAACTTGATGTCTCGAAAGTCATCTTGTTTTCGTGGCCTCCTTCTTTGATTAGAAGTTTGTGATTGTACTTCTTCACTAGAGTCATAGACAACCTCATTCTCATCTTCAAAGTGCCTCCTTTCATGAACTTCCCTTCGAACTCCAACACTAGAACTTCGAAAAGCTTCCATGAGATTTGCCATTTGCTCACTAATTGTAGCCATTTGATTCTCAAGGCCAACTAACCTTGCTTCATTCAATGTCATGCCCCTTCTAAACTGATTTGGATCTTCATTACCACTCATTTTAACAACCACGAAATTGTACCAAAGATTAGAGGTGAAAAGAGAAGAAAAGAGATGTGTTTGGGCTTAGAATTGGTTTCGGTTTTGGGGGGGATAAGTGAATAAGTTTAGGAAATGATTATAGGATGATTAGAGGGTTAAAAGAATGCTCTTAAACTAACCAAAGCTCTGATACCAAATGATGCATAAAGCATTTCATAAGCAAGAGCATTCGTTGGTTAAGAACCGAAGAATCAGTTTTGCTTCAAGCCTTGTTGGAACCGTACCAACAACCACCACTTTCACTAGCCTTAGAACCACCAAACTACGCCACCAATGTCAAAGAAGAACTCTTGGTGCAACCTTGCTTTGTTAAATTAGTAACTAATCTACGTTAGTTAGCTAATTAACTCAAAGACTTGAATTAGGACAAACTGTCCAGTTTTTACTCTAAGCGCACAGCTCAAAGAAATGAGTATAACTCTTAATTCATTCAACCAAGTCTAATGAAACTTCTTACATTACAATCCTAACATATAAAGCAGCAACATACCAAAAATTCACGTCATTTGGTGATGTTTTGCTTAGGTAACAAAAGCCATATTAAACTATTACAAAATCTGGCCAGTTTTCAGTACCTAGGTGCAATGATTAAGGTATTATGAGAAACGAAAATATCCTACTGCAAAAAGGAAACTAAGGTAATAAAATAGACATTCTAAGCAAAATATCCTCAAAAAATCAGCTCCAAAAGCTTAAGAAAAGCGGCTGCCCAGAACTGATGAAAAGGGGCCCAGAATGACGCCTCCCAGCTGCGGTTTAGGATACTTCTTCATGAAGCTCTCATTTCCTATTGATTCTTGCCTCCAACTCTTCACATGCTTGTTGGTGATGTATGTAAGCACACAGGTGAGTCATGTATGGTTGCCTTAGCCAAGAATAAAGCTCAAAAACATGCTCAAAACGTTCCCTAAACTAACCGTACAAAACTGATCTTCCAAAACAGTTTCACTAGGCTTACTTTAATGACTTAGAACTAATTAATTAAGCTATTTAATCATAATTCAAGCTTGATTACTAATACTTTATGATGTTAAGATGATCATAAGCATTAATCAACAAGGCTTAAAAAAGATTAAGAAGGTGTTAAGCTTAATTAACAATTCGAAGTACTTGTTTGTTCGAAATTGGATTAAGTAAGCTAATGAATTGAATCTCCTTCACCTTAATCTCTTCTTGATGACTCTTTGCTAGGAGACTTGGATTGATCATGGATGCTCCTGCATCACAGTCAACTTCAGATGGAGCAGGCAAACGCCTTTCAACAAAGGCCACAAACCTTCCCCCCTCCACATAACTACCAAAACCCACAAAACTATCAACCTCCACCTCCACAAAACTATCCTAAACCCTCATACCATCAAACCCCACAAAATTTCCAAAGACCACCACCACAAAGCTTCCATCACCACAATAATTTCCAAACTCCACAAAATTTTCCCACCCCACCTCCACAAAACAATAACCCACAAGAGCCTAGCAATTCTGAACTGATGAAACTGATATTGTCTATGCAAAAGGCAAATGAGGAAGCACGGAGGAACCAAGAGAAGCATATCACACTTCTCGAGGCTCAAGTTGCTCAGTTGGCAGAAACTAATGCACAGAGGCAGCAGGGACAATTTCCAGGGCAACCCGTTCAGAGAGAACATGTGAATGCTATTACTCTTCGTAGTGGCATTGCATATGATGCCCCTCCAGTGCCTGTTGATGAGGTTACCCCAACTGCAGGGAAGAAGAGGGTGGTAGAGGAAGGAAAAAGGAAGAATTCGATGTCTGAAGTCGATTTGTCTGCAGAAGCTGAACAGACAGGGAAGAAAAAGGAGAAGGTTTCTGAAACGCCTTTTACACCAAGGCTACCTTTTCCTCACAGGATGCAACAATCAAAGGTCGATCAATAGTTTGGTAAGTTCTTGGCTATGGTCAAGAACCTTGAGGTAACAATTCCATTCACAGATTTAATTACCAAGTGCCTGTTTATGCCAAATTTCTAAAAGACATGATCACTAAGAAAAGAGACTTTGGTGGAGTAGAACGTGTCGCTCTTACTGAAGAGTGTAGTGCTTTTATTCAAAATAAAACCTCGCCAAAGTTAAAAGATCCTGGTAGTTTTTCTATACCCTGCCATCTTGGACCTATTTTTATTGATAAGGCTTTGTGTGATTTAGGTGCTTCTGTTTCTGTTATGCTATTGTCTGTTTATAAGAAACTGAACATGGGAACACTTAAATGCACACAAATCACTTTACAGATGGCGGATCGTTCTATAAAATACCCTCTAGGTGTTTTAGAGGACGTTCCTGTTAGGGTTGGGAAATTCTATATCCCTATTGATTTTGTGGTGTTTGATATGGATGAGGATGCCCAGATTCCTATTATCTTGGGTAGGCCATTTTTGTGTACTGCTGGAGCTGTAATTGATGTCAAGTCTGGGTCTTTAAATCTTAGTGTTGGTGATGATAAAGTGATGTTTAAACTAACCAATACTGTTAAGGCACCTATGCTTGAACAATCTTGTTGCAGGGATGAGGTTTTGGATGAAGTAGGTGTGGAGAAGGTTCCAACTACACCTAAGGTTGCCTCGCCGTCTGGAGGCATTATCAAGAACATTTGGAGGAGAAAGATGTTTGATGAGGGTGGCACTCATTGCCAAGCCCCTCCTATTTGAGAGATGAAGGATTATGGTCATGCGGGACCTTTATAAACCAGCGCTATGCGAGAGGAAACTCGTATTTTCTTTCCCTTTTCCTTTTCTTTTTATTTTTCTTCTTTTTGTGAGCGAGAGTGAGGGCACTAACATTGTTTTTCCTCTTAGCATAGTCCTTATCACCTTTTGGCATTGAGGACACTGCCAAGTTCAGCTTGGGGGAGGAGTTCTGTTTGTACTCTCTATGTCTTTTACTGCTTTCTAGGATAGATTTACTGCTTTCGAAAAATACTGAAAAAATCAAAAAAATATGGTTCCATGACTGGTTTAGTTGCCTCCCTGTGCCCCTTGTTGTGCTCTATTTGAAAGTGTTTTGACTTTGTTTTCTGGATAGCTGGGCATTTGTGATCTTGAGGCTATGATCTGATGTTTGATTGCTATGATTTCGAGCATTTTTGGATTATATTAGACCACTTTGTGCTGCATACCTGAATTGGTTAGACTGTGAGGCCTCTTTGTAGCCTATTGGATTCATATTATTATCCAGTCTATTTCTTGTGTGTTAGTTCCTCTTTAGTGGATTGATCTTGACTTTGACTTCGTACTTGTCTGATGTTCGATGACTTGTAGCATCTGCTGTGATACAGGCGTTCTTTTGTCTTATTCTTGAGCTTCAGAGTGAATTTTTGATGTACTTTTATCCGCCTTAGCCCCGCTGAGCCTAATGACTTGTTTTATGTTACTTAAACCCCTATTATGAGCCCAAGGCCTTCACTTGATATTATTCCAAGCCTAGCTTGGGGGAGCTTTTATAAGGGTTGAGTTTGAGATTGGTTTCTTGGTTTAGTTTGGTTGTTGAGGAATTTTAAAAGTGTATTTGTTGTGGCTTCAGAGCAAGAAAAAGAAAAGAAAAAGCAAATTCAGAGTTGCGTGAATGAAGTTCAGAAAAATGAAAGAAAAATGAAATAAAAAGAAAAAGAATTCGAAGTTCTTTCAATCACGTACGTTCTTAAGGAAATATTCGCTTCATTGCTTGAAAATTGGGTTTATTATGAGTTTTTCATTGATTTATGAGAGTTGGGTTACTTTATGTGGTTTTATGGTGTTGATGGGATATGTGTAGGCCATCTTAGGCCTTATTTGAATGTTTTATGCTCCCCCTTTCTTGGTTTTTCCACCACATTACCCAAAAGCACCCCCTACCTCTTACCTAAGCCCCATTACAACCCTCTAAAGCCCTCTTGAGCTCGTGTCTGCAGTGTTCATTTGATTGATTTCGAGTCAGTTTGTCAAAGTTAATGATGCAAGAGTGAAGAAGCTACTCCGAGATACCACTATCTATGACCTTCACAATTTTTGGATATGGTTAATTCTTCAAAGCAAGGTCATGGGAGCTACGAGTTTAAGCTCAACACAACCTTTCCGTCCAGATTGAAGATGATCAAGTCCATGAAGCTTATGAGGGGCGTCCTTAGCCCATGTTATGAAGTCCATATTTAGTCAATTGAGTCCTTTAAGAGTCTTATGTCAAGTTAGTTTAGACTTTTAATTAATGTTAGTTAAATAAAACTATGGCCGAAGTTATGACTTGTATAATTTAGTTATAGGAGTTGATTTAGAGTCCTAGTTGGATTTGTAATCCCTTAAAGATAAGAATTGATCTTTTAGCTTAAGATAAGGGAAGATAGGCGTGTGAAATAAGATAGAGATGGCCGAAAAATCCATGCTCATCTTATTAGGATTCTTCCTTATCTTTTAGCAATATTTATCTTTTCCTAGATTTTAGGGATTAAGGTTTATCTTGATTTTTAGATAGAGTTTAGGGTTCCTTATCATACTAGAGATGTACTAGTATAAATAGGGCCTATTGCAGTCGATTTTTATGAATGAAATTTTGAGAGTTTAAGTCATATATTTCGAGCTTAATTGTTTGTCAATTAAATTCGTGCCATTTAATAATTTTCAGGAGTGATAATTATTGAGTGATTAATCTACTTAATTCCAGGAGTGGTTTAACTGAGATTGAAAGTTAATTAAATCTTTCAGGAGTGATTGATTTAATTACCATATCCCATAAACACATAAAAACACAAACTTTAGACACAAAACACATAAAAATTCGGACTTTTAATTATCTAGGTTCCTTCGCATTGGAGTACACTTGAATATTGTTTTCATAGAGCCATATTCATATCAGTTAAAGAGTATTTCTGCTAATTGAGTCGACTTGACTAGGATGAGCATCATTGAACCTTCTTAAACACATGAGAGTGTGAGTGGGAAGGGTACTTATGGTCGGGTTGGTGAGTGTTCGGGCATATTCTTTGCCTGCCACAAAATAGATAGGAGTGACACCCTTGTGAGAGCCTTTTCAGGACTTGTATGCCTTGTGGATGCTTGTGTTTGATAAATTGCTTGAATGATTGGTGGTTGGATGAATTTGATTAGCCAAACTTGAATTTTGCCTGCTTGAACGATTCTTAGTCTTGAAAATGTTTTGAGCTTTGATTTGTTTTTGTCTATGGGGTGAGGCAATCTATTCCATGTTCATGTTCTGTTTGCTTGAGGACAAGCAAAGGTTTAGCTTGGGGGAGTTTGATATCGCGTATTTATATAGACTTTTCTCCCTTATTTACAAGCTAATTTGTGCGTCATTGGAGCTCTTGGGAGCTATTTTGTGCTAACTATCGTAAATAATTGTGATTTCGTATTTTAGTGTTGAATTGCAGGTTTTAGGGAGTTTTCTCCTTATTCCCGAGCCATTTGGAAGCAACCACGGCTTTACGAGATGTTACGGGGCACGTAGGAAGGCTCACGAGTTTTATGGGTAGTTTAGGAGGTCCCAAGACCCCTAAACGTGAAGTTTAGAGAGCCAAAGAGTCAAAAAGGAAGTTTTCGTACTCTGATCGGGAAAAAATGGCCCGATCGGGCGAAGTATTTATGATCGGGTACAGAAGTCGCGGACCCGATCGGGCAAGCTGTGTCCGATCAGATCGGGTAAGAAGGCATGCACCAGACCCGATCGGGCACCCTCTGCCCGACCCGATCAGGCTGGATGCTCGTAGCTCTTATTTTGAAGCTCCTTGAGTTGCGATGATTGTTGGGCCATATTGCTCCCAGGCCCGATCGGGTGGATGCCTTGGGCCCGATCGGGTGGGCCGCAAAACTCAGCTGATGCTGCTCTGCTGCTGTCACGTAGAAGGGAAATAAGCAGCTGGGCCCACTACTATGCTGTTGCGTGATGAATAGAGCCAAGACAAGCATGGCCCACTCACTTCTTCCTTGTGCTGCGTTGTCATGAGGGGACAAGTGAGTGGCCCACCACATTTATTACTCTTCTCACTGCTGTAATGAGCCAGAGGGAGTTAAGCGCTAAAAGACGAATCGTACTGGGCTTAATCAGTGGACCCGATAGGGCACAGTTTGCCCGATCCGATCGGGCGGTCCAGTTTCCTTTTATTTTTTCTGTCAGCTGTGCGTGGAAATCAAAAGGGAATTTGTGATTATTTTATTATGGACCCGATCGGGTGGCCCTTTGTCCGATCGGGTCCCGTACTCGTATTAGCGGATTTTCTATTTTTAATCCCGTTTTAATTAGGCTTTTGGGGGTATTATAAATACCTTTTTCCTCATTATTTAGAGACATCTATTATTCATCTTTTATTCATTTTTTATTCTAGTTTAGACTCTAGTTATTTCTCATTGTTCTTAGTTTAATTTAAACACTTTAGATTAGATTAAAGGTGATTGAACTTATTCTGATTTCAATAAAAGTTCCTGCTTTATGTCAATTGGTATTCTTTCTTACCCTAATTTCTTTTATTATTCTCAATTGCTTAGTTTATTTATTCAATTATTCATGATGCAATTATTAGGGTTTCATATTTGTTTTGTTGTTCTTAATTCGATTATCAGTGAGTAGTTCTCTTTCTAGGTTGTTAGATAAGAAAGCCATGTTTATACCATGATTGTGATTTAGATTTCTATTAATTTCTAGGGCTTGATTAGGGTGATTGTGATGTGGTTTGTTCTTATTGATTAATTAATATCAGTGTACAATTTCATTGATTGCTTGTGGTTAATAGTTGTTTGCACAGATTCGTCTTACGACTAGAGGCCTAGGACACGTCAGTAGTTCTGATTACGTTAGTGAACATGCGGCGTATGTTGAACTATGAGCGTTGAGTCTTAACCATAGCTCAACACATGCTCTAATCCCCCGACTCTGGACTTAGGTTTTGGTAGTAGTTGACCCTATTTGATGGGTATAAGCATGGTGGACCGACCTAATACCCTAGTTTTTTATTCCATAGTTAAATCCTCGGTTTAATTCGTTGTCCTTAGCTTAATTATTAGTTCAGTAAATCTTCCCTGATTTCGTCTGAAATAGCTAGTTGGTCGAATATTAATTTAGAAACTCTGTCTCCCTGTGGATTCGAACCTGCTTCCATTGACTACCATAGTTAGAGGACTGTAGGTTTATCTTTGATTAGGTGATACAACTAAATCCTATTTCTAAGCCCCTTAGAAATGGTAAAAAAACATGTCACGCTTTGGAAACGCTCAAAAATGTTATCTAAGCTAAGAGTTAGGCCAAAAATACGATTAGGGCTGCAAACACTAAAAATCGAATTTCGATTTTTTCAGCTTCTGAGATCACGAATCCCTTTAAAAATACTAAAAAAACCATGTCAGGCTTTGGAATCGCTCAAAAATGTTATTCGAGCTAGGAGTTAGGCCTAAAATACGATGTGGGCCCCCTCGCCCAAAGAACCGACGCGAAAAATCAGACTTCATGATGCAGGAGCATCCATGATCAATCCAAGCCAAAAGAGTCATCAAGAAGAGATTAAGGTGAAGGAGATTAGTTATAGCTTACTTAATAATTGAAAAAAAGTATTGAATGTTAATTGCTTAAATTTAATTTTAAGCCTGTTGATTATGTTATGATATTTAAATATTAAGTATTGTAATAAAGCTTAAATTATGATTAAATAGCTTAATTAGTTAGTTTAAGTATTAAAGAAGTAGGAAAGTTTTGGAAGAAGGATTAGGTTGTTTGGGAGTTTTGGTAGTTTTGGTTTATTTGGCTAAGGCAACAAAGACTACGGGCTTAATACATCACCAACAAGATGTGAAGAGTTGGAGGCAAGAATAATAGGAAATGAGAGCTTAGGAGAAGTATCAAAACGAGGGGGGGTTTTGGGCCCCTTTAAGTTGGGCAGCCGTTTTTTGCTTTTGGAGCTGATTTTTGAGGATATTTTTAGAATGTTATTTAATATAGCTTCTTTTGCAGTGGACATTTTGTTTTGAATCCTAATCATTGCACCTAGGTATGTAAGGCAGATTTTGTAATAGTTTAGATGGCTTTTGTTACTAAGCAAAAATACAAAGACGTGAATTTTTGGATGTTGCTTTATATGTTGGTTGTAGGAAGAAGTTTATTAGACTTTGTGAATGAATTAGGTTATATATTTTTGGTGGGCTTAGAGAAAAGGACGTTGTAATTAAAGTTGAGTTAATTAGCTAATAAGTAGATTAGTTATAATTTAAAAGAAGGTTGACAAGAGTTCTTTTTGACATGGGGCTAGTTTGGGGTTTAAGGTAGGAAAGGGGGTGTGGTGGTTAAAGGCTTGAGAATGATTTTGGTTTTAAAAGAATGTTGTTTATGAAAGCTTTATGATATTGGTATAGAGTTGGTTGTTTAAGAGATTTTTTAACTTAATATATAATATTTAAACTATAATTACCCCAAAACGAAATAATTAAGCCAAAAACTCTTTTCTTCTCTTTTCCTCTAATCTTGATAAACTTGTGATTGTAAAAATGAGGGTGGTGAAGATAAATAGTTTAGAAGGGGATGACATGAATGAAGAAGGTTAGTGGCTGAGAATAAAGGTAAATTGGAGCAAAGGCAAATTAGGAAGCTTTTGAAGTTTAGGTTGGAGTTGAAGAGAAGTTAGAAAGGAGGACTTGAAGATGAGAATGAGGTTGTTTATGACTTAGGAAGAAGTAAATAAAATTTAATAAAGAAGGAGGCAGAAAAAAGATGATTTTGAGAATAAAGTTAGATGTTAGAATTGATGGAAACCTTAATGGATGCTTATTTGGAATGGGTTTGAGATGTAATAGGATTTTGAGCTAAAGGAGTATGATGATTGAAATCTTTAGTGGCTATATAAGCTAAAGGGTTATGTTTGGGGGAAAAGTTATTGCTAGAGAAAGGAAGCATAAGCCGAAAATAAGAGTGGAAGAAACGAAAAAGAAGATGGAAGCTAAGTTTCTCCTATTACTCTTGATTTATATAACAACTTTCTGATTTGTTCAAGGTATAAGAATGTGAGAATAATCATGAATATGAAAAGTTGATGATGAAATTGGATGTTAAGAAAGGGAAGAGAGACAGGCTCGTTTTGTGAAGGGCCTAGATGGAATCAAAAGAAGCTTGAGCTTCAATCTTATTCTACTTTAGATGAACTTTTAGGTTGGCTCTTAAGGTGGAAAAGCATCAAAAAGACAAGAAGAAGAAGGTATTTAGCAAAGGAACTTCTTATGCTAAAGGAGGTTCTAGTTCCTATGTAAAGCCTACTTCGACATCTCCATTTACACCTAAAAATGAAGCTAGTTCGAAATTTCTTGATAAAGGGAAGAAAGTTGCTGAAAGTTCTTCCAAGAAGGATGATATTAAATGTTTTAAGTGTCATGGTTATGGTCATTATCAAGCACAATGCCCAAACAGAAGGGTAATGACCTTATTAGACATTAAAAACATAGAAGATGCCCTTAAAGATCAAGAGGAGCACGAAAAAGAATCTGAAAAGGAAGATGAATGCAATGAAGATGTTCTTGTTGATGAAGTGGAAGGAGATGATCATCTTAGCTTGGTTCTAAGGAGGGTCCTTCACTCCAAAGAAGCCGAAGCTATACCATCTCAACGAGACCAGATTTTTCAGACAAAATGCTTAATCAAGGGCAAGATTTGTTCCATGATTATTGATGGTGGGAGTTGCACTAATGTAGCTTCGAGTTCTATGGTGGAGAAGCTCAATTATCCTACTTTCAGTCATCCTAAACCATATAAGCTCCATTGGCTTAATGATGGTAACTGTGTGGAGGTAACAAAACAAGCTTTAATTAGCTTCTCTTTTGGTGATTCGTATAATGATAAGGTTTTATGTGATGTAGTGCCTATGAATGCATGTCATATTCTCTTAGGGAGGCCGTGGCAATCTGATAAGGAAACCTTACATAATGGTAGGACTAATACATACACTTTCATGCATGAAAACAAGAAAATTATACTTAGTCCTAGCAAAAAGGGTCCGAATTTGCCTAAGAAGGAAACCTTTAATTCAAAGGCTAAAAATCAGAAATCCTTAATTCTCCAAAAACACCAAGTTGATAAGGCCATTGAAAAGGGGAAGGAAATGTACTTGTTGTTATTAGTTGCTGCAAATGATGAAAATACTCGTGAATTACATGATTGGGTTAAACCATTAGTGAATGATTTTAGTGATATTTTTCCGAGGATCTTCCCTATGGTTTACCACCTAGTAGGGGTATTGAGCATCAAATTGACTTAGTTCCTGGAGCACCATTACCTAACAAGGCAGCCTATAGATGTAATCCTGAAGAAGCTAAAGAGTTGCAAAAACAGATTACTGAATTGTTGCTAAGGGGTTTGTACAAGAAAGTCTTAGTCCATGGCTGTTCTGTTATTTTGGTTCCAAAGAAGGATGGAACTATGCGTATGTGTGTAGATTGCAGGGCTATAAACAACATTACCATCAAGTATGGTATCCTATTCCTAGGCTTGATGATTTGCTCGATGAATTACATGGTGCTACTATATTCTCCAAGATAGATTTGCGTAGTGGTTATCATCAGATTCGAATCAAGGAAGGGGATGAATGGAAAACAGCCTTTAAGACTAAGAGTGGGTTATATGGTGGCGTGTTATGCCATTTGGTTTAACTAATGCTCCTAGTACTTTCATGAGGCTCATGCATGAGGTACTTCGTCCTTTCATTGGTTCGTTTGTTGTGGTTTATTTTGATGATATTCTTGTGTATAGCAACAGTGAACAGGATCATCTTATTCATCTGAAGAAGGTTTTCCTTAAGTTAAGGGAAAAGAAGCTATATGCAAAGATGGAGAAGTGTGAATTCTTCACTTCTAGTGTGTCTTTTCTTGGTTTCATTATTTCATCTCAGGGTATTTCTATGGATGAATCCAAGGTGGAGGCAATCAAATCATGGCCAATTCCAAAGTCCATCACAGATGTTCGAAGTTTTCATGGATTGGCGTCTTTTTACAGGAGATTCATCAGAGGTTTTAGTACTATTTTGGCTCCACTGACCGAATGTATCAAGGGGGTTCTTTCACTTGGACTCCAGCAGCTCAGGAAGCATTTGATCAGTTGAAAAGCAAGCTTTGTGGGCTGTTCTAGCCTTACCAGATTTCAAGAAAGTGTTTGAAGTGGAATGTGATGCAAGTGGCGTAGGGATTGGAGCTGTTTTACAACAAGGAGGGCGTCCATAGCCTATTTCAGTGAGAAGCTCAATCATGCCAAGCTCAACTACAGCACCTATGATAAAGAGTTCTATGCTATTATTCGTGCTTTGACTTATTGGACTCATTATCTTAGGCCAGCTCAGTTTGTGTTGCATTCAGATCACCAAGCTTTGAAGTACATTAATGGACAACATAAGCTCGTTCTCGACATGCTAAATGGGTGGAGTTCCTTCAATCTTTTGATTTTGTTTTAAAATACAAAACTGGAGTTTCTAATGTGGTTGCAGATGCATTATCTAGGAGGCATTCTATGCTTTCTCTAATGGAGGCTCGAGTTCTTGGCTTCACTCATATTAAGGAGCTTTATTATGATGATCCAGATTTTTCACCATTGATAGAAGCGTGCAAGGATGGTTCTCATGGAGCTTATTCGGTTCTAGATGGTTTTCTCTTCCGAAATAATAAGCTTTGTATCCCTAGTGCTCACTAAGGGATTTGCTCATCAAGGAGGTTCATGGAGGAGGCCTAGCAGGACATTTTGGTATTAACAAAACTGTGGTGTTTTGAGGAACATTTTATTGCCAAAACTGGGGTGTGTATCGTTCTAGCTCGATGTTCTACATGTCAAAAGGCCAAGAGTTCTTTTCATCAAGGGCTCTATACTCCACTTCCAGTTCCTAATCAGCCATGGGAAGATGTTAGTATGGATTTCATTGTAGCTTTGCCTAGGACTCAAAGGCAAAGAGACGCTATTATGGTGGTGGTGGATCGATTCTCAAAGATGGCTCATTTTATTGCTTGCAACAAGACGGATGATGCAATTCATGTAGCTGATTTGTACTTCAAGGAGATCATTAGATTACATGGTGTACCGAAGACTATTGTTTCTGATAAGGATGTTAAGTTCCTTAGTTTCTTTTGGAAGACTTTATGGAAGCTCCTAGGTACTAAGCTCCTCTTTAGTACCACGGCAGTGATGCATAAAGCATTTCATAAACAAGAGCATTCGTTGGTTAAGAACCGAAGAATCAGTTTTGTTAGCCTTGTTGGAACCGTACCAACAACCACCACTTTCACTAGCCTTAGAACCACCAAACTAGGCCACCAATGTCAAAGAAGAACTCTTGGTGCAACCTTGCTTTGTTAAATTAGTAACTAATCTACGTTAGTTAGCTAATTAACTCAAAGACTTTAATTAGGACAAACTGTCCAGTTTTGCTCTAAGCGCACAGCTCAAAGAAATGAGTATAACTCTTAATTCATTCAACAAACTCTAATGAAACTTCTTGCCTTACAAACCTAACATATAAAGCAGTAACATACCAAAAATTCACGTCATTTGGTGAAGTTTTGCTTAGGTAACAAAAGCCATCTTAAACTATTACAAAAATCTGGCCAGTTTACAGTACCTAGGTGCAATGATTGGGGATTCTGAGAAAGAAAATGTCCTACTGCAAAAAGGAAGCTAAGGTATTAAAATAGACATTCTAAGGAAAATATCCTCAAAAAATCAGCTCCAAAAGCTAAAAAAGACGGCTGCCCAGAACTGATGAAGAGGGGCCCAGAAAGGCCTCCAGCTGCGGTTTTGGTACTTCTCCATGAAGCTCTCATTTCCTATTGATTCTTGCCTCCAACTCTTCACATGCTTGTTGGTGATGTATGTAAGCACACAGGTGAGTCATGTATGGTTGCCTTAGCCAAGAATAAAGCTCAAAAACGTAGCCAAAACGTGCCCTAAACAAACCGTATAAATCCTGTTCTTCCAAAACAGTTTCACTAAGCTTACTTTAATGACTTAGAACTAACTAATTAAGCTATTTAATCATAATTTAAGCTTTATTACTAATACTTAATGATGTTAAGATGATCATAAGCATTAATCAACAAGGCTTAAAAAGATTAAGAAGGTGTTAAGCTTAATTAACAATTCGAAGTACTTGTTTGTTCGAAATTGGATTAAGTAAGCTAATGAACTGAATCTCCTTCACCTTAATCTCTTCTAGATGACTCTTTGTTAGGAGACTTGGATTGATCATGGATGCTCCTGCATCATTCTCCCCTGGTTTGGAGAAGTCTTCTTGTAACTCAAAATCTTCTTCTAAATATGGAGCTAAATCACCCACATTGAAGGTGGCCGAAATGTTGCCCATCTCACTTGGTAGTTCTATCTTGTATGCATTGTTATTGATCTTTTCAAGCACCCTAAATGGACCATCACTCCTTGGCATCGCTTGTTCTTCCTTCTTGATGGAAATCCTTCCTTCCTTAGGTGCAACCATACCAAGTCCCCGGGCTTGTAAATGACCTCCTTTCGATGCTTGTTAGCTCGGACCTTGTAGCTTCATTAACCTTCTCAATGCGTGCTCTAATCTGTTGGTGAAGCTTTTTCATCTCCTTTGCCTTCTCCTCTGCATCTTTGCTTTGCCTCACTTCAACTGGAATAGGTAGTAAATCAATGGGGCTTAAAGGATTAACCCCATAGTTCACTTCGAATGGAGAGCACTTCGTGGCATATGTAGGTGATCTATTATAAGCAAATTCTGCATGTGCTAGCTTTAGATCCCAATCTTTCTGTGACTTGTTAACTAGAGTCCTGAGGAGAGTAGTAAGTGTCCTGTTAGATCCCAATCTTTCATATTTTTCAGCTTCTGAGAGCTCGAACCCCTTTGAAATGGTAAAAAAACCATGTCAGGCTTTGGAACCGCTCAAAAACATTATCCGAGCTAGGAGTTAGCCCAAAAATACAATTTGGGCTCCCACGAACAAGAACTGAGGCGAAAATTCGGACTTCAAAATTTTCAGCTTCTGAGCGGTCGAACCCCTTTGAAATAGTAAAAAAAAAATGTAAGGCTTTGGAATCACTATAAAATGTTATCCGAGCTAGGAGTTAGGCCAAAAATACGATGTGGGCCCCCTCTAACAAAGAACCGATGCGAAAAATTGGACTTCATAATTTTCAGCTTCTGAGCGCTCGAACCCCTTTGAAATGGTTAAAAAACCATGTCAGGCTTTGAAAATGCTCAAAAAAGTAATCCGAGCTAGGAGTAAGGCCTAAAATTCAATTTGGGCCCCCACGAACAAAGAAGCGACGCGAAAAATCGAACTTCTAAATTTTTAGGTTCTGAGCGCTCGACCCTTAGGAATGGTAAGAAAAACATGTAAGGCTTTGGAATCACTAAAAAATGTTAGCCGAGCTAGGAGTTAAGCCTAAAATACGATGTGGGCCCCTCGAACAAAGAACCGACGGGAAAAATCGGACTTCATACATCACAGCTTCTGAGCGCTCGAACCCCTTAAAAATGGTAAAAAAAAAACCATGTCAGGCTTTGGAATCGCTCAAAAATGTTATCTGAGCTAGGAGTTAGCCCAAAAATACGATTTGGGCTGTCACGAACAAAGACCCAAACGCTAATAGTCTAAATTCGATTTTTCAGCTTCTGAGATCACGAACCCCTTAAAAATGGTAAAAAAAACATGTCAGGCCTTGGAATCGCTCAAAAATGTAATTCGAGCTAGGAGTTAGGCCTAAAATACGATTTGGGCCCCCACGAACAAAGAACTGACGCGCAAAATCAGACTTCAAAATTTTCAGCTTCGAAGCGCTCGAACCGCATAGAACTCGTAAAAAAACATGTCAGGCTTTGGAATCGCTCAAAAATGTTATCCAAGCTAGGAGTTAGGCCAAAAATACAATTTGGGCCCCGACGAACAAAGAACTGACGCGAAAAATCGGACTTCAAAATTTTCAGCTTTTGAGCGCTCAAAAACCTTACAAATGGAAAAAAAAAACAGGTTAGGCTTTGGAATCGCTCAAAAATATTATCCGAGCTAGGAGTTAGGCCAAAAATATGATTTGGGCCCCCACGAACAAAGAACCAACAAGAAAAATCGGACTTCAATATTTTCAGCTTCTGATATCACGAATCCTTTAGAAATGGTAAAAAACCATGTCAGGCTTTGGAATCGCTCAAAAATGTTATTCGAGTTAGGAGTTAGGCCTAAAATACGATTTGGGCCCCCACGAACAAAGAACTGACGCGCAAAATCGGACTTCAAAATTTTTAGCTTCTAAGCGCTCGAACCCCTTAGAACTGGTAAAAAAACATGTGAGTCTTTTGAATCGCTCAAAAATGTTATCCGAGCTAGGAGTTAGGCCTAAAATACGATTTCGGCCCCAACAAACAAAGACTTGACGCGAAAAATCGAACTTTAAAATTTTTAGCTTCTGAGCGCTCGAACCCCTTAGAAATGGTATAAAAACATGTGAGGCTTTGAAAATGCTCAAAAAGGTAATCTGAGCTAGGAGTTAGGCCTAAAATACGATTTGGGCCCCCACGAACAAAGAACCGACGCGAAAAATCGGACTTAAAAACTTTTAGCTTCTGAGCGCTCGAACCCCTTAGAAATGGTAAAAAAACATGTCCATCTTTGGAATCGCTCATAAATTATATCTGAGCTAGGAGTTAGGCAAAAAATACGATTTAGGCCCCCACGAACAAAGAACCAACACGAAAAATAGGAGTTCGATATTTTCAGCTTCTCAGATCATGAACCCCTTAAATATGGTAAAAAAAACATGTCAGGCTTTGGAATAGCTCAAAAATGTTATCCGAGCTAGGAGTTAGGCCTAAAATACGATTTGGGCCCCACAAACAAAGAACCGACGCGAAAAATCGGACTTCAAAATTTTTAGGTTTTGAGCGTTCGAACCCAATAGAAATGGTAAAAAAAACATGTCAGGCTTTGGAATCGCTCAAAAATGTTATCCGAGCTAGGAGTTAGGCCAAAAATACGATTTGGGCCCCAACAAACAAAGAACCGACGCGAAAAATTGGACTTCAATATTTTCAGGATCTGGACGTTTGAACCCCTTAAAAATGGTAAAAAAAACATGTCAGGCTTTGTGTTATATTCTGGCTATGCTCTAGGCAGAATAGGTTTAATTACGAATTATGATTGATAGTTAAGCTTTACTTAAATTAACTTAGATATAGAAATCACCACTAAGTCAATATTAAGGTCCTAAGAACACCACTTGATTCAAGCTCAAAATCAAGCTAGCATAGGCGCTTGGATTAATGATGAATTAATCAAAGCAAAAGAAACTCGAAAGTTCAATGTGTATAAAACGTCTAAATGATTTATTCAACTGAAAATGTGCCCTTTAAATACATGTCCTTGACTCTCTAAAAGATAATTACTGAAAATAAAAAATTAATTAAACTAATTAAGCTAAAAACCTATCTAACTAGGTGATGCAAGAGTGAAGAAGCTACTCTGAGATACCACTATCTATGACCTTCACAATTTTTGGATATGGTTAATTCTTCAAAGCAAGGTCATGGGAGCTACAAGTTTAAGCTTAACACAACCTTTCCGTCCAGATTGAAGATGATCAAGTCCATGAAGCTTATGAGGGGCGTCCTTAGCCCATGTTATGAAGTCCATATTTAGTCAATTGAGTCCTTTAAGAGTCTTATGTCAAGTTAGTTTAGACTTTTAATTAATGTTAGTTAAATAAAACTATGGCCGAAATTATGACTTGTATAATTAGGTTATAGGAGTTGTTTTAGAGTCCTAGTTTGATTTGTAATCCCTTAAAGATAAGAATTGATCTTTTAGCTTAAGATAAGGGAAGATAGGCGTGTGAAATAAGATAGAGATGGCCGAAAAATCCATGCTCATCTTATTAGGATTCTTCCTTATCTTTTAGCAATATTTATCTTTTCCTAGATTTTAGGGATTAAGAGTTATCTTTCTTTTTAGATAGAGTTAGGGTTCCTTATCATACTAGAGATGTACTAGTATAAATAGGGGACTATGTAGTCGATTTTAAGGAGTGAAATATTAAGAACTTTGAGTCATATTTTCGAGCTTAATTGTTTGTCAATTAAATTCGTGCCATTTAATAATTTTCAGGAGTGATAATTATTGAGTGATTAATCTACTTAATTCCAGGAGTGGTTTAAGTGAGATTGAAAGTTAATTAAATCTTTCAGGAGTGATTGATTTAATTTCCATATCCCATAAACACATAAAAACACAAACTTTAGACACAAAACACATAAAAATTCGGACTTTTAATTATCTAGGTTCCTTTGCATTGGAGTACACTTGAATGTTTTTTTCATAGAGTCACATTCATATCACTAGGGTTGAAGTCGATCCACTTCACTCTCCTTCATTTGTGACGCCATCTTTGACCATGTTCCTTGCTATTCTCACTTATCCCTTCAAAGTCGGAAACCAAACCCTAATCTGATTAGGTTAGGCGCCTAAGATGAGCTTTGGAGGGAAAATGATTCCTTTTCCTTGATCCTTGTAGCTTGGCCGCCCATTTTGTGTAAAAGATAGACTTTGGGTGCCCATTTTGTGTAAAAGATAGAAGGGAATTTCTATCCTTATCTCTAGTAACCCTAGGCGCCATTTTCTGATATGTTAGGCGCCATTTCCTTGCTTCATTCGTCCATGCTTCCCATTGCAACCCTAGTTGACTTTCTACTTTCTAAAAATGGAAATTACAACTCAACTAAGATTTTCCTAGTTAATCTAATATGACATTAAATTAACTAAGAGTACATTTAATTAACTAGACTCCTAATAAAGCAATAAAGATAGTAACTTAGTCAATAATAAATTAACTAACTAATAAAGCAATAAAGATAGTAACTTAGTCAATAATAAATTAACTAAGCTAAGGACACTTTCAAGGGACTTAAAGGACTCAATACTCTTAAGGGAATTCAGAACATCCCTTAACACACAAGCAACCATGTTCTTGGTCTTGGAGTCAATGGAGCTAGGTGGACCTCCATCACTTTGGAATCGCTAAAAAATGTTATCCGAGCTTAGAGTTAGGCCAAAAATACGATTTGGGCTGCAAACGATAAAAATCGGACTTTAATATTTTCAGCTTCCGATATCACGAATGATATGAATGTGACTCTATGAAAGAAACATTCAAGTGTACTCCAATGCAAAGGAACCTAGATAATTAAAAGTCCGAATTTTTATGTGTTTTGTGTCTAAAGTTTGTGTTTTTATGTGTTTATGGGATATGGAAATTAAATCAATCACTCCTGAAAGATTTAATTAACTTTCAATCTCACTTAAACCACTCCTGGAATTAAGTAGATTAATCACGATACCAATTGATATGAATGTGACTCTATGAAAGAAACATTCAAGTGTACTCCAATGCAAAGGAACCAAGATATTTAAAAGTCCGAATTTTTGTGTGTTTTGTGTCTAAAGTTTGTGTTTTTATGTGTTTTTATGGGATATGGAAATTAAATCAATCACTCCTCAAAGATTTAATTAACTTTCAATCTCACTTAAAACACTCCTGGAATTAAGTAGATTAATCACTCAATAATTATCACTCCTGAAAATTATTAAATGGCACGAATTTAATTGACAAACAATTAAGCTCGAAAATATGACTCAAAGTTCTTAATATTTCACTCCTTAAAATCGACTACATAGTCCCCTATTTATACTAGTACATCTCTAGTATGATAAGGAACCCTAACTCTATCTAAAAAGAAAGATAACTCTTAATCCCTAAAATCTAGGAAAATATAAATATTGCTAAAAGATAAGGAAGAATCCTAATAAGATGAGCATGGATTTTTCGGCTATCTCTATCTTATTTCACACGCCTATCTTCCCTTATCTTAAGCTAAAAGATCAATTCTTATCTTTAAGGGATTACAAATCAAACTAGGACTCTAAAACAACTCCTATAACCGAATTATACAAGTCATAATTTCGGCCATAGTTTTATTTAACTAACATTAATTAAAAGTCTAAACTAACTTGACATAAGACTCTTAAAGGACTCAATTGACTAAATATGGACTTCATAACATGGGCTAAGGACGCCCCTCATAAGCTTCATGGACTTGATCATCTTCAATCTGGACGGAAAGGTTGTGTTAAGCTTAAACTTGTAGCTCCCATGACCTTGCTTTGAAGAATTAACCATATCCAAAAATTGTGAAGGTCATAGATAGTGGTATCTCGGAGTAGCTTCTTCACTCTTGCATCAACGAACCCCTTAAAAAATTCTAAAAAAACATGTCAGGCTTTGGAATCACTCCAAATGTTATTCGAGCTAGGTGTTAGGCCTAAAATACGATTTGGGCCCCCACGAACAAAGAACTGACGCGGAAAATCGGACTTTAAAGTTTTTAGCTTCGGAGCGGTCGGACCCCTTAGAAATTGTAAAAAAACATGTCAGGCTTTGGAATCGCTCACAAATGTTATCCGAGCTAGGAGTTAGGCCAAAAATACAATTTGGGCCCCCACGAACAAAGAACTGAAGCGAAATATCGGACTTCAAAATTTTAAGCTTCTGAGCGCTCGAACCCCTTAGAAATAGTAAAAAAAAGTAAGGCTTTGGAATCACTAAAAAATGTTATCCGAGCTAGGAGTTAGGCCAAAAATACAATGTGGGCCCCCTCTAACAAAGAAACGACGCGAAAAATCGGACTTCATAATTTTCAGCTTCTGAGCGCTCGAACCCCTTAGAAATGGTAAAAAAAAAACCATGTCAGGCTTTGGAATCGCACAAAAATATTATCCGAGCTAGAATTTAGCCCAAAAATACGATTTGGGATGCCACGAACAAAGAACCAAACGCTAAAAATCGAATTTCGATTTTTTCAGCTTCTGAGATCACGAGCCCCTTAAAAATGGTAAAAAAAAACATGTCAGGCTTTGGAATCGCTCAAAAAGGTTATTCGATCTAGGAGTTAGGCCTAAAATACGATTTGGGCCCCCACGAACAAAGAACCGACGCGAAAAATCGGACTTCAAAATTTTGAGATTCTGAGGGCTCGAAAACCTTACAAATGGTAAAAAAAACATGTCAGGCTTTGGAATCGCTCAAAAATATTATCCGAGCTTGGAGTTAGGCCGAAAATACGATTTGGGCCCCCATAAACAAAGAACCAACGAGAAAAACTGGAATTCAATATTTTCAGTTTCAGAGCGCTGAAACCCTTAGAAATAGTAAAAAAAACATGTGAGGCTTTGGAATCGTTCAAAAATAATATTCGAGCTAGGAGTTAGGCCAAAAATAAGAATTGGACCCCCACGAACAAAGAACTGACGCAAAAAATCGGACTTCAAAATTTTTAGCTTCTGTGTGTTCGAACCCAATAGAAATGGTAAAAAAAACATGTCAGGCTTTGGAATCGCTCAAAAATGTTATCCGAGCTAGGAGTTGGGCCAAAAATATGATTTGGGCCCCAACAAACAAAGAACCGACGCAAAAAATCGGACTTTAATATTTTCAGTTTCTCAACGCTTGAACCCCTTAGAAATGGTCAAAACACATGTCAGACTTTGGAATCGCTCAAAAATATTAACCGAGCTAGGAGTTAGGCCAAAAGTACGATTTGGGCCCCCAAGAACAAAGAAACAAAACCGGACTTTAATATTTTCAGCTTCTGAGATCACGAACCCCTTAAAAATGGAAATAAACCATGTCAGGCTTTGGAATCGCTCAAAAATGTTATCCGACCTACGAGTTAGGCATTAAATACGATTTGGGCCCCCACGAACAAAGAACTGACGCGCCAAATCGGACTTCAAAATTTTTAACTTCTAAGCGCTCGAAGCCCTTAGAACTGGTAAAAAAACATGTCAGGCTTTGGAATCGCTCAAAAATGTTATCCGATCTAAGAGTTAGGCCTAAAAAACGATTTGGGCCCCCACGAAAAAAGACTTGACGAGAAAATTTAGACTTCAAAATTTTTAGCTTCTGAGCGCTCGAACCCCTTAGAAATGGTAAAAAAACCATGTCAGGCTTTGAAAACACTCAAAAATGTAATCCGAGCTAGGGGTTAGGCCTAACATACGATTTGGGCCCCCACGAACATAGAACCGACGCGAAAAATCAAACTTCTAAATTTTTAGCTTATGAGCGCTCGAACCCCTTAGAAATGGTAAAAAAAAATGTAAGGCTTTGGAATCACTAAAAAATGTTAGCCGAGCTAGGAGTTAAGCCTAAAATACGATGTGGGCCCCTCGAACAAAGAACCAACGCGAAAAATCGGACTTCATACATCTCAGCTTCTGAGCGCTCGAACCCCTTAAAAATGGTAAAAAATACCATGTCAGGCTTTGGAATCGCTCAAAAATGTTATCTGAGCTAGGAGTTAGCCCAAAATTTTGATTTGGGCTGCCACGAACAAAGAACCAAACGCTAAAAGTCTAACTTCGATTTTTTCAGCTTCTGAGATCACGAACCCCATAAAAATAATAAAAAAAAACATGTTAGGCTTTAGAATCGCTCAAAAATGTTATTCGAGCTAGGAGTTATGCCTAAAATACGATTTGGGCCCCCACGAACAAAGAAATGACGCGCAAAATCAGACTTCAAAATTTTCAGCTTCTAAGCGCTCGAACACCTTAGAACTGGTACAAAAACATATCAGGCTTTGGAATCGCTCAAAAATGTTATCCGAGCTAGGAGTTAGGATAAAAATACAATTCTGGGCCCCGACGAACAAAGAACTGACACGAAAAATCGGATTTCAAAATTTTAAGCTTTTGAGCGCTCGAAAACCTTACAAACGGAAAAAAAACAGGTCAGGCTTTGGAATCGCTCAAAAATATTATCCGAGCTAGGAGTTAGGCCAAAAATACGATTTGGGCCCCCACGCACAAAGAACCAACGTGAAAAATCGGACTTTAATATTTTCAGCTTCTGATATTACGAACCCTTTAGAAATGGTAAAAAACCATGTCAGGCTTAGGAATCGCTCAAAAATGTTATCCGAGCTAGGAGTTAGGCATAAAATACGATTTCGGCCCCAACGAACAAAGACTTGACGCGAAAAATAGAACTTTAAAATTTTTAGCGTCTGAGCGCTCGAACCCCTTCGAAATGGTAAAAAAACATGTGAGGCTTTGAAAATGCTCAAAAATGTAATCTGAACTAGGAGTTAGGCCTTAAATACGATTTGGGCCCCCACGAACAAAGAACCGACGCGAAAAGTCGGACTTCAAAACTTTTAGCTTCTGAGCGCTCGAACCCCTTAGAAATGGTATAAAAAACATGTCCAGCTTTGGAATCGCTCATAAATGATATCTGAGCTAGGAGTTAGGCAAAATATATGATTTGGGCCCCCACGAACAAAGAACCAACACGAAAAAAAGGAGTTCGATATTTTCAGCTTCTGAGATCATGAACCCCTTAAAAATGGTAAAAAAAACATGTCATGCTTTGGAATAGCTCAAAAATGTTATCCGAGCTAGGAGTTAGGCTTAAAATACGATTTGGGCCCCACGAACAAAGAACCGACGCGAAAAATCGGACTTTAAATTTTTTAGCTTCTGAGCGTTCGAACCCATTAGAAATGGTAAAAAAACATTTAGGCTTTGGAATCGCTGAAAAATGTTATCCGAGCTAGGAGTTGGGCCAAAAAAACGATTTGGGCCCCAACAAACAAAGAACCGACGCGAAAAATTGGACTTCAATATTTCAGTTTCTGAACGTTTGCATCCCTTAGAAATGGTAAAAAAAACATGTCAGGCTTTGGAATCGCTCAAAAATGTTATCCGAGCTAGGAGTTACGCCTATAATACGATTTGGGCCCCAGGAACGAAAAACCGACGCGAAAAATCGGACTTCAAAATTTTTAGTTTTAGAACGTTCGAACCCATTAGAAATGGTAAAAAATCATGTTAGGCTTTGGAATCGCTCACAAATGTTATCCGAGCTAGGAGTTGGTCCAAAAATACGATTTGGGCCCCAACAAACAAAGAACCGACGCGAAAAATTGGACTTCAATATTTTCAGTTTTTGAACGTTTGAACCCCTTTGAATAGTAAAAAAAACATGAAAGGCTTTGGAATCACTAAAAAATGTTATCCGAGTTAGGAGTTAGGCCAAAAATACGATGTGGGCCCCCTCTAACAAAGAACCGACGCGAAAAATCGGGCATCATAATTTTCAGCTTCTGAGCATTCGAACCCCTTAGAAATGGTAAAAAAACATGTGACGTTTGAAATTGCTCAAAAATGTAATCCGAGCTAGAAGTTAGGCCTAAAATACGATTTGGGCCCCCACAAACAAAGAACCGACGCGAAAAATCGGACTTCAAAACTTTTAGCTTCTGAGCGCTCGAACCCCTTAGAAATGGTAAAAAAAAGCATGTCCAGTTTTGGAATTGCTCATAAATGATATCTGAGCAAGGAGTTAGGCAAAAAATACGATTTGGGCCCCCACGAACAAAGAACCAACACGAAAAATAGGAGTTCGATATTTTAAGCTTCAGAGATCATAAACCCCTTAAAAATGGTAAAAAAACATGTCAGGCTTTGGAATAGCTCAAAAATGTTATCCGAGCTAGGAGTTAGGCCTTAAATACGATTCTGGCCCCACGAACGAAGAACTGACGCGAAAAATCGGACTTCAAAATTTTTAGCTTTTGAACGTTGGAACCCATTGGAAATGGTAAAAAATCATGTCAGGCTTTGGAATCGCTCAAAAATGTTATCCGAGCTAGGAGTTGGTCCAAAAATACGATTTGGGCCCCAACAAACAAAGAACCGACGCGAAAAATTGGATTTCAATATTTTCAGTTTTTGAACGTTTGAACCCCTTAGAAATAGTAAAATAAACATGAAAGGCTTTGGAATCACTAAAAAATGTTATCCGAGCTAGGAGTTAGGTCAAAAAGACGATGTGGGCCACCTCTAACAAAGAACCGACACGAAAAATCGGACTTCATAATTTTCAGCTTCTGAGCATTCCAACCCCTTAGAAATGGTAAAAAAACATGTGACGCTTGAAATTGATCAAAAATGTAATCCGAGCTAAAAGTTAGGCCTAAAATACGATTTGGGCCCCCTCGAATAAAGAACCGACGCGAAAAATCGTACTTCATAATTTTCAGCTTATGAGCGCTAGAACCCCTTAGAAATGGTAAAAAAAACAATGTCAGGCTTTGGAATCGCTCAAAAATAATATCCGAGGTAGGAGTTAGCCCAAAAATACGATTTGGGATGCCACGAACAAAGAACCAAATGCTAAAATCGAACTTCGATTTTTTCAGCTTTTGACATCACGAGCCCCTTAAAAATGGTAAAAATAACATTTCAGGCTTTGGAATCGCTCAAAATGGTTATTCGATCTAGGAGTTAGGATTAAAATACGATTTGGGCCCCCACGAACAAAGAACCGACGCGAAAAATCAAACTTTATAAATTTTAGCTTCGGAGCGAGACGACCCCTAAGAAATGGTAAAATAAACATGTCAGGCTTTGGAATCGCTCACAAATGTTATCTGAGCTAGGAGTTAGGCCAAAAATACAATTTGGGCCCCCACGAACAAAGAACTGACGCGAAAAATCGGACCTCAAAATTTTCAGCTTCTGAGCGCTCGAAATCCTTACAAATGGTAAAAAAACATGTAAGCTTTGGAATCGCTCAAAAATATTTTCCGAGCTAGGAGTTAGGCCGAAAATACGATTTGGGCCCCACGAACTAAGAACCAACGCGAAAAACCGGACTTCAATATTTTCAGCTTCTGATATCACGAACCCTTATGAAATAGTAAAAAATCATGTCAGGCTTTTGAATCGCATAAAATGTTTTTCGAGTTAGGAGTTAGGCCTAAAATACGATTTGGGCCGCCACGAACAAAGAACTGATGCGCAAAATCAGACTTCAAAATTTTTAGCTTCTGAACGCTCGAACCCCTTAGAACTGGTAAAAAAACATTTCAGGATTTGGAATCGCTCAAAAATGTTTTTTGAGCTAGGAGTTAGGCCTAAAATACTATTTGGGCCCCAACGAACAAAGACTTGACGCGAAAAATCGGACTTCAAAATTTTTAGCTTCTGAGCTCTCGAACCCTTTAGAAATGGTATAAAAACATGTGACGCTTTGAAATTGCTCAAAAATGTAATCCGAGATAGGAGTTAGGCCTAATATACGATCTGGGCCCCCACGAACAAAGAACCGACGAGAAAAATCGAACTTCAAATTTATAGCTTCTGAGCGCTTAAACCCCTTAGAAATGGTAAAAAAACATGTAAGACTTTGGAATCACAAAAAAATGTTATTCAAGCTAGGAGTTCGGCCAAAAATACGATGTGGGCCCCCTCGAACAAAGAACCGACGCGAAAATTGGTAAATAAACCATGTCAGGCTTTTGAATCGCTCAAAAATGTTACCTGAGCTAGGAGTTTGCCCAAAAATACGATTTGGGCTGCAAATGCTAAAAATCGAACTTCGATTTTTTCAACTTCTGAGATCACGAACCCCTTAAAAATTGTAAAAAAACATGTCAGGCTTTGGAATCGCTCAAAAAGGTTTTTCGAGCTAGGAGTTAGGCCTAAAATACGATTTGGGTCCCCACTAACAATTAACCGACGCGAAAAATTGGCCTTCATAGTTTTTAGCGTCGGAGTGGTCGAAACCCTTAGAAATGGTAAAAAAACATGTCACGCTTTGGAATCGTTCAAACTTGTTATCCGAGCTAGGAGTTGGGCCAAAAATACGATTTGGGCCCCAATTAACAAAGAACCGACGCGAAAAATCGGACTTCAATATTTTCAGTTTCTGAACGCTTGAACCCCTTAAAAATTTTAAAATAAACTTGTGAGGCTTTGGAATCGCTCAAAAATGTTATCCGAGCTAAGAGTTAGGCCAAAAATACGATTTGGGCTGCAAACGCTAAAAATCGAACTGCGATTTTTTAAGCTTCTGAGATCACGAACCCCTTAAAAAATGCTAAAAAATCATGTCAAGCTTTGGAATCGCTCAAAAAGGTTATTCGAGCTAGGAGTTAGGCCTAAAATACGATTTGGGCCCCCACGAACAAAGAACCGACGCGAAAAATAGAACATCAAAATTTTTAGCTTCTGAGCGCTCGAATCCCTTATAAATAGTAAAAAAAAAACATGTAAGGCTTTAGAATCACTAAAAAATGTTATCCGAGCTTGGAGTTAGGCCAAAAATACGATGTGAGCCCCCTCGAACAAAGAACCGACGCGAAAAATCGGAATTGATAATTTTCATTTTGTGAGCGCTCGAACCCCTTAGAAATGGTAAAAAAAAACCATGTCAGGCTTTGGAATCGCTCAAAAATGTTATCCGAGCTAGGAGTAAGTGATGCATAAAGCATTTCATAAGCAAGAGCATTCGTTGGTTAAGAACCGAAGAATCAGTTTTGCTTCAAGCCTTGTTGGAACCGTGCCAACAACCACCACTTTCACTAGCCTTAGAACCACCAAACTAGGCCACCAATGTCAAAGAAGAACTCTTGGTGCAACCTTGCTTTGTTAAATTAGTAACTAATCTACGTTAGTTAGCTAATTAACTCAAAGACTTGAATTAGGACAAACTGTCCAGTTTTTACTCTAAGCGCACAGCTCAAAGAAATGAGTATAACTCTTAATTCATTCAACAAAGTCTAATGAAACTTTTTACATTACAATCCTAACATATAAGGCAGTAACATACCAAAGAATCACGTCATTTGGTGATGTTTTGCTTAGGTAACAAAAGCCATCTTAAACTATTAAAAAATCTGGCCAGTTTTCAGTACCTAGGTGCAATGATTAGGATTTTCTGAGAAACGAAAATATCCTACTGCAAAAAGGAAACTAAGGTAATAAAATAGACATTCTAAGGAAAATATCCTCAAAAAATCAGCTCCAAAAGCTTAAGAAAAGCGGCTGCCCAGAACTGATGAAAAGGGGCCCAGAAAGACGCAGGGAGCTGCAGTTTTGGACACTTCTTCATGAAGCTCTAGTTTCCTATTGATTCTTGCCTCCAACTCTTCACATGATTGTTGGTGATGTATGTAAGCACACAGGTGAGTCATGTATGGTTGCCTTAGCCAAGAATAAAGCTCAAAAACGTGGCCAAAATACTCCCTAAACCAACCGTATAAAACCTGTTCTTCCAAAACAGTTTCACTAAGCTTACTTTAATGACTTAGAACTAATTAATTAAGCTATTTAATCATAATTCAAGCTTGATTACTAATACTTTATTATGTTAAGATGATCATAAGCATTAATCAACAAGGCTTAAAAAAGATTAAAAAGGTGTTAAGCTTAATTAACAATTCGAAGTACTTGTTTGTTCGAAATTGGATTAAGTAAGCTAATGAATTGAATCTCCTTCACCTTAATCTCTTCTTGATGACTCTTTGCTAGGAGACTTGGATTGATCATGGATGCTCCTGCATCATTCTCCCCTGGTTTGGAGAAGTCTTCTTGCCACTCGAAATCTTCTTCCAAATATGGAGCTAAGTCACCCACATTGAAGGTGGCCGAAATGTTGCCCATCTCACTTGGTAGTTCTATCTTGTATGCATTGTTATTGATCTTTTCAAGCACCCTAAATGGACCATCACTCCTTGGCATCAGCTTGTTCTTCCTTCTTGATGGAAATCGTTCCTTCCTTAGGTGCAACCATACCAAGTCCCCGGGCTTGTAAATGACCTCCTTTCGATGCTTGTTAGCTCGGACCTTGTAAGCTTCATTAACCTTCTCAATGCGTGCTCTAATCTGTTGGTGAAGCTTTTTCATCTCCTTTGCCTTCTCCTCTGCATCTATGCTTTGCCTCACTTCAACTGGAATAGGTAGTAAATCAATGGGACTTAAAGGATTAACCCCATAGTTCACTTCGAATGGAGAGCACTTCGTGGCATATGTAGGTGATCTATTATAAGCAAATTCTGCATGTGCTAGCTTTAGATCCCAATCTTTCTGTGACTTGTTAACTAGAGTCCTGAGGAGAGTAGTAAGTGTCCTATTTGTAACCTCCGTTTGACCATCAGTTTGTGGATGCGCCGTGGTACTAAAGAGGAGCTTAGTACCTAGGAGCTTCCATAAAGTCTTCCAAAAGAAACTGAGGAACTTAACATCCTTATCAGAAACAATAGTTTTCGGTACACCATGTAATCTAATGATCTGCTTGAAGTACAAATCAGCTACATGAATTGCATCATCCGTCTTGTTGCAAGCAATGAAATGAGCCATCTTTGAGAATCGATCCACCACCACCATAATAGCATCTCTTTGCCTTTGAGTCCTAGGCAAAGCTACAATGAAATCCATACTAACATCTTCCCATGGTTGATTAGGAACTGGAAGTGGAGTATAGAGCCCTTGATGAAAAGAACTCTTTCCAAAACAGTTTCACTAAGCTTACTTTAATGACTTAGAACTAATTAATTAAGCTATTTAATCATAATTCAAGCTTGATTACTAATACTTTATTATGTTAAGATGATCATAAGCATTAATCAACAAGGCTTAAAAAAGATTAAAAAGGTGTTAAGCTTAATTAACAATTCGAAGTACTTGTTTGTTCGAAATTGGATTAAGTGAGCTAATGAATTGAATCTCCTTCACCTTAATCTCTTCTTGATGACTCTTTGCTAGGAGACTTGGATTGATCATGGATGCTCCTGCATCATTCTCCCCTGGTTTGGAGAAGTCTTCTTGCCACTCGAAATCTTCTTCCAAATATGGAGCTAAGTCACCCACATTGAAGGTGGCCGAAATGTTGCCCATCTCACTTGGTAGTTCTATCTTGTATGCATTGTTATTGATCTTTTCAAGCACCCTAAATGGACCATCACTCCTTGGCATCAGCTTGTTCTTCCTTCTTGATGGAAATCGTTCCTTCCTTAGGTGCAACCATACCAAGTCCCCGGGCTTGTAAATGACCTCCTTTCGATGCTTGTTAGCTCGGACCTTGTAAGCTTCATTAACCTTCTCAATGCGTGCTCTAATCTGTTGGTGAAGCTTTTTCATCTCCTTTGCCTTCTCCTCTGCATCTATGCTTTGCCTCACTTCAACTGGAATAGGTAGTAAATCAATGGGACTTAAAGGATTAACCCCATAGTTCACTTCGAATGGAGAGCACTTCGTGGCATATGTAGGTGATCTATTATAAGCAAATTCTGCATGTGCTAGCTTTAGATCCCAATCTTTCTGTGACTTGTTAACTAGAGTCCTGAGGAGAGTAGTAAGTGTCCTATTTGTAACCTCCGTTTGACCATCAGTTTGTGGATGCGCCGTGGTACTAAAGAGGAGCTTAGTACCTAGGAGCTTCCATAAAGTCTTCCAAAAGAAACTGAGGAACTTAACATCCTTATCAGAAACAATAGTTTTCGGTACACCATGTAATCTAATGATCTGCTTGAAGTACAAATCAGCTACATGAATTGCATCATCCGTCTTGTTGCAAGCAATGAAATGAGCCATCTTTGAGAATCGATCCACCACCACCATAATAGCATCTCTTTGCCTTTGAGTCCTAGGCAAAGCTACAATGAAATCCATACTAACATCTTCCCATGGTTGATTAGGAACTGGAAGTGGAGTATAGAGCCCTTGATGAAAAGAACTCTTTCCAAAACAGTTTCACTAAGCTTACTTTAATGACTTAGAACTAATTAATTAAGCTATTTAATCATAATTCAAGCTTGATTACTAATACTTTATTATGTTAAGATGATCATAAGCATTAATCAACAAGGCTTAAAAAAGATTAAAAAGGTGTTAAGCTTAATTAACAATTCGAAGTACTTGTTTGTTCGAAATTGGATTAAGTGAGCTAATGAATTGAATCTCCTTCACCTTAATCTCTTCTTGATGACTCTTTGCTAGGAGACTTGGATTGATCATGGATGCTCCTGCATCATTCTCCCCTGGTTTGGAGAAGTCTTCTTGCCACTCGAAATCTTCTTCCAAATATGGAGCTAAGTCACCCACATTGAAGGTGGCCGAAATGTTGCCCATCTCACTTGGTAGTTCTATCTTGTATGCATTGTTATTGATCTTTTCAAGCACCCTAAATGGACCATCACTCCTTGGCATCAGCTTGTTCTTCCTTCTTGATGGAAATCGTTCCTTCCTTAGGTGCAACCATACCAAGTCCCCGGGCTTGTAAATGACCTCCTTTCGATGCTTGTTAGCTCGGACCTTGTAAGCTTCATTAACCTTCTCAATGCGTGCTCTAATCTGTTGGTGAAGCTTTTTCATCTCCTTTGCCTTCTCCTCTGCATCTATGCTTTGCCTCACTTCAACTGGAATAGGTAGTAAATCAATGGGACTTAAAGGATTAACCCCATAGTTCACTTCGAATGGAGAGCACTTCGTGGCATATGTAGGTGATCTATTATAAGCAAATTCTGCATGTGCTAGCTTTAGATCCCAATCTTTCTGTGACTTGTTAACTAGAGTCCTGAGGAGAGTAGTAAGTGTCCTATTTGTAACCTCCGTTTGACCATCAGTTTGTGGATGCGCCGTGGTACTAAAGAGGAGCTTAGTACCTAGGAGCTTCCATAAAGTCTTCCAAAAGAAACTGAGGAACTTAACATCCTTATCAGAAACAATAGTTTTCGGTACACCATGTAATCTAATGATCTGCTTGAAGTACAAATCAGCTACATGAATTGCATCATCCGTCTTGTTGCAAGCAATGAAATGAGCCATCTTTGAGAATCGATCCACCACCACCATAATAGCATCTCTTTGCCTTTGAGTCCTAGGCAAAGCTACAATGAAATCCATACTAACATCTTCCCATGGTTGATTAGGAACTGGAAGTGGAGTATAGAGCCCTTGATGAAAAGAACTCTTTCCAAAACAGTTTCACTAAGCTTACTTTAATGACTTAGAACTAATTAATTAAGCTATTTAATCATAATTCAAGCTTGATTACTAATACTTTATTATGTTAAGATGATCATAAGCATTAATCAACAAGGCTTAAAAAAGATTAAAAAGGTGTTAAGCTTAATTAACAATTCGAAGTACTTGTTTGTTCGAAATTGGATTAAGTAAGCTAATGAATTGAATCTCCTTCACCTTAATCTCTTCTTGATGACTCTTTGCTAGGAGACTTGGATTGATCATGGATGCTCCTGCATCATTCTCCCCTGGTTTGGAGAAGTCTTCTTGCCACTCGAAATCTTCTTCCAAATATGGAGCTAAGTCACCCACATTGAAGGTGGCCGAAATGTTGCCCATCTCACTTGGTAGTTCTATCTTGTATGCATTGTTATTGATCTTTTCAAGCACCCTAAATGGACCATCACTCCTTGGCATCAGCTTGTTCTTCCTTCTTGATGGAAATCGTTCCTTCCTTAGGTGCAACCATACCAAGTCCCCGGGCTTGTAAATGACCTCCTTTCGATGCTTGTTAGCTCGGACCTTGTAAGCTTCATTAACCTTCTCAATGCGTGCTCTAATCTGTTGGTGAAGCTTTTTCATCTCCTTTGCCTTCTCCTCTGCATCTATGCTTTGCCTCACTTCAACTGGAATAGGTAGTAAATCAATGGGACTTAAAGGATTAACCCCATAGTTCACTTCGAATGGAGAGCACTTCGTGGCATATGTAGGTGATCTATTATAAGCAAATTCTGCATGTGCTAGCTTTAGATCCCAATCTTTCTGTGACTTGTTAACTAGAGTCCTGAGGAGAGTAGTAAGTGTCCTATTTGTAACCTCCGTTTGACCATCAGTTTGTGGATGCGCCGTGGTACTAAAGAGGAGCTTAGTACCTAGGAGCTTCCATAAAGTCTTCCAAAAGAAACTGAGGAACTTAACATCCTTATCAGAAACAATAGTTTTCGGTACACCATGTAATCTAATGATCTGCTTGAAGTACAAATCAGCTACATGAATTGCATCATCCGTCTTGTTGCAAGCAATGAAATGAGCCATCTTTGAGAATCGATCCACCACCACCATAATAGCATCTCTTTGCCTTTGAGTCCTAGGCAAAGCTACAATGAAATCCATACTAACATCTTCCCATGGTTGATTAGGAACTGGAAGTGGAGTATAGAGCCCTTGATGAAAAGAACTCTTTCCAAAACAGTTTCACTAAGCTTACTTTAATGACTTAGAACTAATTAATTAAGCTATTTAATCATAATTCAAGCTTGATTACTAATACTTTATTATGTTAAGATGATCATAAGCATTAATCAACAAGGCTTAAAAAAGATTAAAAAGGTGTTAAGCTTAATTAACAATTCGAAGTACTTGTTTGTTCGAAATTGGATTAAGTAAGCTAATGAATTGAATCTCCTTCACCTTAATCTCTTCTTGATGACTCTTTGCTAGGAGACTTGGATTGATCATGGATGCTCCTGCATCATTCTCCCCTGGTTTGGAGAAGTCTTCTTGCCACTCGAAATCTTCTTCCAAATATGGAGCTAAGTCACCCACATTGAAGGTGGCCGAAATGTTGCCCATCTCACTTGGTAGTTCTATCTTGTATGCATTGTTATTGATCTTTTCAAGCACCCTAAATGGACCATCACTCCTTGGCATCAGCTTGTTCTTCCTTCTTGATGGAAATCGTTCCTTCCTTAGGTGCAACCATACCAAGTCCCCGGGCTTGTAAATGACCTCCTTTCGATGCTTGTTAGCTCGGACCTTGTAAGCTTCATTAACCTTCGCAATGCGTGCTCTAATCTGTTGGTGAAGCTTTTTCATCTCCTTTGCCTTCTCCTCTGCATCTATGCTTTGCCTCACTTCAACTGGAATAGGTAGTAAATCAATGGGACTTAAAGGATTAACCCCATAGTTCACTTCGAATGGAGAGCACTTCGTGGCATATGTAGGTGATCTATTATAAGCAAATTCTGCATGTGCTAGCTTTAGATCCCAATCTTTCTGTGACTTGTTAACTAGAGTCCTGAGGAGAGTAGTAAGTGTCCTATTTGTAACCTCCGTTTGACCATCAGTTTGTGGATGCGCCGTGGTACTAAAGAGGAGCTTAGTACCTAGGAGCTTCCATAAAGTCTTCCAAAAGAAACTGAGGAACT
This sequence comes from Patellifolia procumbens, assembly GCA_947645195.1. Classification (NCBI taxonomy): domain Eukaryota; kingdom Viridiplantae; phylum Streptophyta; class Magnoliopsida; order Caryophyllales; family Amaranthaceae; genus Patellifolia; species Patellifolia procumbens. The sequence goes on along the minus strand of CANSGD010001252.1, from coordinate 59,688 downwards.
TAACATCCTTATCAGAAACAATAGTTTTCGGTACACCATGTAATCTAATGATCTGCTTGAAGTACAAATCAGCTACATGAATTGCATCATCCGTCTTGTTGCAAGCAATGAAATGAGCCATCTTTGAGAATCGATCCACCACCACCATAATAGCATCTCTTTGCCTTTGAGTCCTAGGCAAAGCTACAATGAAATCCATACTAACATCTTCCCATGGTTGATTAGGAACTGGAAGTGGAGTATAGAGCCCTTGATGAAAAGAACTCTTTCCAAAACAGTTTCACTAAGCTTACTTTAATGACTTAGAACTAATTAATTAAGCTATTTAATCATAATTCAAGCTTGATTACTAATACTTTATTATGTTAAGATGATCATAAGCATTAATCAACAAGGCTTAAAAAAGATTAAAAAGGTGTTAAGCTTAATTAACAATTCGAAGTACTTGTTTGTTCGAAATTGGATTAAGTAAGCTAATGAATTGAATCTCCTTCACCTTAATCTCTTCTTGATGACTCTTTGCTAGGAGACTTGGATTGATCATGGATGCTCCTGCATCATTCTCCCCTGGTTTGGAGAAGTCTTCTTGCCACTCGAAATCTTCTTCCAAATATGGAGCTAAGTCACCCACATTGAAGGTGGCCGAAATGTTGCCCATCTCACTTGGTAGTTCTATCTTGTATGCATTGTTATTGATCTTTTCAAGCACCCTAAATGGACCATCACTCCTTGGCATCAGCTTGTTCTTCCTTCTTGATGGAAATCGTTCCTTCCTTAGGTGCAACCATACCAAGTCCCCGGGCTTGTAAATGACCTCCTTTCGATGCTTGTTAGCTCGGACCTTGTAAGCTTCATTAACCTTCTCAATGCGTGCTCTAATCTGTTGGTGAAGCTTTTTCATCTCCTTTGCCTTCTCCTCTGCATCTATGCTTTGCCTCACTTCAACTGGAATAGGTAGTAAATCAATGGGACTTAAAGGATTAACCCCATAGTTCACTTCGAATGGAGAGCACTTCGTGGCATATGTAGGTGATCTATTATAAGCAAATTCTGCATGTGCTAGCTTTAGATCCCAATCTTTCTGTGACTTGTTAACTAGAGTCCTGAGGAGAGTAGTAAGTGTCCTATTTGTAACCTCCGTTTGACCATCAGTTTGTGGATGCGCCGTGGTACTAAAGAGGAGCTTAGTACCTAGGAGCTTCCATAAAGTCTTCCAAAAGAAACTGAGGAACTTAACATCCTTATCAGAAACAATAGTTTTCGGTACACCATGTAATCTAATGATCTGCTTGAAGTACAAATCAGCTACATGAATTGCATCATCCGTCTTGTTGCAAGCAATGAAATGAGCCATCTTTGAGAATCGATCCACCACCACCATAATAGCATCTCTTTGCCTTTGAGTCCTAGGCAAAGCTACAATGAAATCCATACTAACATCTTCCCATGGTTGATTAGGAACTGGAAGTGGAGTATAGAGCCCTTGATGAAAAGAACTCTTTCCAAAACAGTTTCACTAAGCTTACTTTAATGACTTAGAACTAATTAATTAAGCTATTTAATCATAATTCAAGCTTGATTACTAATACTTTATTATGTTAAGATGATCATAAGCATTAATCAACAAGGCTTAAAAAAGATTAAAAAGGTGTTAAGCTTAATTAACAATTCGAAGTACTTGTTTGTTCGAAATTGGATTAAGTGAGCTAATGAATTGAATCTCCTTCACCTTAATCTCTTCTTGATGACTCTTTGCTAGGAGACTTGGATTGATCATGGATGCTCCTGCATCATTCTCCCCTGGTTTGGAGAAGTCTTCTTGCCACTCGAAATCTTCTTCCAAATATGGAGCTAAGTCACCCACATTGAAGGTGGCCGAAATGTTGCCCATCTCACTTGGTAGTTCTATCTTGTATGCATTGTTATTGATCTTTTCAAGCACCCTAAATGGACCATCACTCCTTGGCATCAGCTTGTTCTTCCTTCTTGATGGAAATCGTTCCTTCCTTAGGTGCAACCATACCAAGTCCCCGGGCTTGTAAATGACCTCCTTTCGATGCTTGTTAGCTCGGACCTTGTAAGCTTCATTAACCTTCTCAATGCGTGCTCTAATCTGTTGGTGAAGCTTTTTCATCTCCTTTGCCTTCTCCTCTGCATCTATGCTTTGCCTCACTTCAACTGGAATAGGTAGTAAATCAATGGGACTTAAAGGATTAACCCCATAGTTCACTTCGAATGGAGAGCACTTCGTGGCATATGTAGGTGATCTATTATAAGCAAATTCTGCATGTGCTAGCTTTAGATCCCAATCTTTCTGTGACTTGTTAACTAGAGTCCTGAGGAGAGTAGTAAGTGTCCTATTTGTAACCTCCGTTTGACCATCAGTTTGTGGATGCGCCGTGGTACTAAAGAGGAGCTTAGTACCTAGGAGCTTCCATAAAGTCTTCCAAAAGAAACTGAGGAACTTAACATCCTTATCAGAAACAATAGTTTTCGGTACACCATGTAATCTAATGATCTGCTTGAAGTACAAATCAGCTACATGAATTGCATCATCCGTCTTGTTGCAAGCAATGAAATGAGCCATCTTTGAGAATCGATCCACCACCACCATAATAGCATCTCTTTGCCTTTGAGTCCTAGGCAAAGCTACAATGAAATCCATACTAACATCTTCCCATGGTTGATTAGGAACTGGAAGTGGAGTATAGAGCCCTTGATGAAAAGAACTCTTTCCAAAACAGTTTCACTAAGCTTACTTTAATGACTTAGAACTAATTAATTAAGCTATTTAATCATAATTCAAGCTTGATTACTAATACTTTATTATGTTAAGATGATCATAAGCATTAATCAACAAGGCTTAAAAAAGATTAAAAAGGTGTTAAGCTTAATTAACAATTCGAAGTACTTGTTTGTTCGAAATTGGATTAAGTAAGCTAATGAATTGAATCTCCTTCACCTTAATCTCTTCTTGATGACTCTTTGCTAGGAGACTTGGATTGATCATGGATGCTCCTGCATCATTCTCCCCTGGTTTGGAGAAGTCTTCTTGCCACTCGAAATCTTCTTCCAAATATGGAGCTAAGTCACCCACATTGAAGGTGGCCGAAATGTTGCCCATCTCACTTGGTAGTTCTATCTTGTATGCATTGTTATTGATCTTTTCAAGCACCCTAAATGGACCATCACTCCTTGGCATCAGCTTGTTCTTCCTTCTTGATGGAAATCGTTCCTTCCTTAGGTGCAACCATACCAAGTCCCCGGGCTTGTAAATGACCTCCTTTCGATGCTTGTTAGCTCGGACCTTGTAAGCTTCATTAACCTTCTCAATGCGTGCTCTAATCTGTTGGTGAAGCTTTTTCATCTCCTTTGCCTTCTCCTCTGCATCTATGCTTTGCCTCACTTCAACTGGAATAGGTAGTAAATCAATGGGACTTAAAGGATTAACCCCATAGTTCACTTCGAATGGAGAGCACTTCGTGGCATATGTAGGTGATCTATTATAAGCAAATTCTGCATGTGCTAGCTTTAGATCCCAATCTTTCTGTGACTTGTTAACTAGAGTCCTGAGGAGAGTAGTAAGTGTCCTATTTGTAACCTCCGTTTGACCATCAGTTTGTGGATGCGCCGTGGTACTAAAGAGGAGCTTAGTACCTAGGAGCTTCCATAAAGTCTTCCAAAAGAAACTGAGGAACTTAACATCCTTATCAGAAACAATAGTTTTCGGTACACCATGTAATCTAATGATCTGCTTGAAGTACAAATCAGCTACATGAATTGCATCATCCGTCTTGTTGCAAGCAATGAAATGAGCCATCTTTGAGAATCGATCCACCACCACCATAATAGCATCTCTTTGCCTTTGAGTCCTAGGCAAAGCTACAATGAAATCCATACTAACATCTTCCCATGGTTGATTAGGAACTGGAAGTGGAGTATAGAGCCCTTGATGAAAAGAACTCTTTCCAAAACAGTTTCACTAAGCTTACTTTAATGACTTAGAACTAATTAATTAAGCTATTTAATCATAATTCAAGCTTGATTACTAATACTTTATTATGTTAAGATGATCATAAGCATTAATCAACAAGGCTTAAAAAAGATTAAAAAGGTGTTAAGCTTAATTAACAATTCGAAGTACTTGTTTGTTCGAAATTGGATTAAGTAAGCTAATGAATTGAATCTCCTTCACCTTAATCTCTTCTTGATGACTCTTTGCTAGGAGACTTGGATTGATCATGGATGCTCCTGCATCATTCTCCCCTGGTTTGGAGAAGTCTTCTTGCCACTCGAAATCTTCTTCCAAATATGGAGCTAAGTCACCCACATTGAAGGTGGCCGAAATGTTGCCCATCTCACTTGGTAGTTCTATCTTGTATGCATTGTTATTGATCTTTTCAAGCACCCTAAATGGACCATCACTCCTTGGCATCAGCTTGTTCTTCCTTCTTGATGGAAATCGTTCCTTCCTTAGGTGCAACCATACCAAGTCCCCGGGCTTGTAAATGACCTCCTTTCGATGCTTGTTAGCTCGGACCTTGTAAGCTTCATTAACCTTCTCAATGCGTGCTCTAATCTGTTGGTGAAGCTTTTTCATCTCCTTTGCCTTCTCCTCTGCATCTATGCTTTGCCTCACTTCAACTGGAATAGGTAGTAAATCAATGGGACTTAAAGGATTAACCCCATAGTTCACTTCGAATGGAGAGCACTTCGTGGCATATGTAGGTGATCTATTATAAGCAAATTCTGCATGTGCTAGCTTTAGATCCCAATCTTTCTGTGACTTGTTAACTAGAGTCCTGAGGAGAGTAGTAAGTGTCCTATTTGTAACCTCCGTTTGACCATCAGTTTGTGGATGCGCCGTGGTACTAAAGAGGAGCTTAGTACCTAGGAGCTTCCATAAAGTCTTCCAAAAGAAACTGAGGAACTTAACATCCTTATCAGAAACAATAGTTTTCGGTACACCATGTAATCTAATGATCTGCTTGAAGTACAAATCAGCTACATGAATTGCATCATCCGTCTTGTTGCAAGCAATGAAATGAGCCATCTTTGAGAATCGATCCACCACCACCATAATAGCATCTCTTTGCCTTTGAGTCCTAGGCAAAGCTACAATGAAATCCATACTAACATCTTCCCATGGTTGATTAGGAACTGGAAGTGGAGTATAGAGCCCTTGATGAAAAGAACTCTTTCCAAAACAGTTTCACTAAGCTTACTTTAATGACTTAGAACTAATTAATTAAGCTATTTAATCATAATTCAAGCTTGATTACTAATACTTTATTATGTTAAGATGATCATAAGCATTAATCAACAAGGCTTAAAAAAGATTAAAAAGGTGTTAAGCTTAATTAACAATTCGAAGTACTTGTTTGTTCGAAATTGGATTAAGTAAGCTAATGAATTGAATCTCCTTCACCTTAATCTCTTCTTGATGACTCTTTGCTAGGAGACTTGGATTGATCATGGATGCTCCTGCATCATTCTCCCCTGGTTTGGAGAAGTCTTCTTGCCACTCGAAATCTTCTTCCAAATATGGAGCTAAGTCACCCACATTGAAGGTGGCCGAAATGTTGCCCATCTCACTTGGTAGTTCTATCTTGTATGCATTGTTATTGATCTTTTCAAGCACCCTAAATGGACCATCACTCCTTGGCATCAGCTTGTTCTTCCTTCTTGATGGAAATCGTTCCTTCCTTAGGTGCAACCATACCAAGTCCCCGGGCTTGTAAATGACCTCCTTTCGATGCTTGTTAGCTCGGACCTTGTAAGCTTCATTAACCTTCTCAATGCGTGCTCTAATCTGTTGGTGAAGCTTTTTCATCTCCTTTGCCTTCTCCTCTGCATCTATGCTTTGCCTCACTTCAACTGGAATAGGTAGTAAATCAATGGGACTTAAAGGATTAACCCCATAGTTCACTTCGAATGGAGAGCACTTCGTGGCATATGTAGGTGATCTATTATAAGCAAATTCTGCATGTGCTAGCTTTAGATCCCAATCTTTCTGTGACTTGTTAACTAGAGTCCTGAGGAGAGTAGTAAGTGTCCTATTTGTAACCTCCGTTTGACCATCAGTTTGTGGATGCGCCGTGGTACTAAAGAGGAGCTTAGTACCTAGGAGCTTCCATAAAGTCTTCCAAAAGAAACTGAGGAACTTAACATCCTTATCAGAAACAATAGTTTTCGGTACACCATGTAATCTAATGATCTGCTTGAAGTACAAATCAGCTACATGAATTGCATCATCCGTCTTGTTGCAAGCAATGAAATGAGCCATCTTTGAGAATCGATCCACCACCACCATAATAGCATCTCTTTGCCTTTGAGTCCTAGGCAAAGCTACAATGAAATCCATACTAACATCTTCCCATGGTTGATTAGGAACTGGAAGTGGAGTATAGAGCCCTTGATGAAAAGAACTCTTTCCAAAACAGTTTCACTAAGCTTACTTTAATGACTTAGAACTAATTAATTAAGCTATTTAATCATAATTCAAGCTTGATTACTAATACTTTATTATGTTAAGATGATCATAAGCATTAATCAACAAGGCTTAAAAAAGATTAAAAAGGTGTTAAGCTTAATTAACAATTCGAAGTACTTGTTTGTTCGAAATTGGATTAAGTAAGCTAATGAATTGAATCTCCTTCACCTTAATCTCTTCTTGATGACTCTTTGCTAGGAGACTTGGATTGATCATGGATGCTCCTGCATCATTCTCCCCTGGTTTGGAGAAGTCTTCTTGCCACTCGAAATCTTCTTCCAAATATGGAGCTAAGTCACCCACATTGAAGGTGGCCGAAATGTTGCCCATCTCACTTGGTAGTTCTATCTTGTATGCATTGTTATTGATCTTTTCAAGCACCCTAAATGGACCATCACTCCTTGGCATCAGCTTGTTCTTCCTTCTTGATGGAAATCGTTCCTTCCTTAGGTGCAACCATACCAAGTCCCCGGGCTTGTAAATGACCTCCTTTCGATGCTTGTTAGCTCGGACCTTGTAAGCTTCATTAACCTTCTCAATGCGTGCTCTAATCTGTTGGTGAAGCTTTTTCATCTCCTTTGCCTTCTCCTCTGCATCTATGCTTTGCCTCACTTCAACTGGAATAGGTAGTAAATCAATGGGACTTAAAGGATTAACCCCATAGTTCACTTCGAATGGAGAGCACTTCGTGGCATATGTAGGTGATCTATTATAAGCAAATTCTGCATGTGCTAGCTTTAGATCCCAATCTTTCTGTGACTTGTTAACTAGAGTCCTGAGGAGAGTAGTAAGTGTCCTATTTGTAACCTCCGTTTGACCATCAGTTTGTGGATGCGCCGTGGTACTAAAGAGGAGCTTAGTACCTAGGAGCTTCCATAAAGTCTTCCAAAAGAAACTGAGGAACTTAACATCCTTATCAGAAACAATAGTTTTCGGTACACCATGTAATCTAATGATCTGCTTGAAGTACAAATCAGCTACATGAATTGCATCATCCGTCTTGTTGCAAGCAATGAAATGAGCCATCTTTGAGAATCGATCCACCACCACCATAATAGCATCTCTTTGCCTTTGAGTCCTAGGCAAAGCTACAATGAAATCCATACTAACATCTTCCCATGGTTGATTAGGAACTGGAAGTGGAGTATAGAGCCCTTGATGAAAAGAACTCTTTCCAAAACAGTTTCACTAAGCTTACTTTAATGACTTAGAACTAATTAATTAAGCTATTTAATCATAATTCAAGCTTGATTACTAATACTTTATTATGTTAAGATGATCATAAGCATTAATCAACAAGGCTTAAAAAAGATTAAAAAGGTGTTAAGCTTAATTAACAATTCGAAGTACTTGTTTGTTCGAAATTGGATTAAGTAAGCTAATGAATTGAATCTCCTTCACCTTAATCTCTTCTTGATGACTCTTTGCTAGGAGACTTGGATTGATCATGGATGCTCCTGCATCATTCTCCCCTGGTTTGGAGAAGTCTTCTTGCCACTCGAAATCTTCTTCCAAATATGGAGCTAAGTCACCCACATTGAAGGTGGCCGAAATGTTGCCCATCTCACTTGGTAGTTCTATCTTGTATGCATTGTTATTGATCTTTTCAAGCACCCTAAATGGACCATCACTCCTTGGCATCAGCTTGTTCTTCCTTCTTGATGGAAATCGTTCCTTCCTTAGGTGCAACCATACCAAGTCCCCGGGCTTGTAAATGACCTCCTTTCGATGCTTGTTAGCTCGGACCTTGTAAGCTTCATTAACCTTCTCAATGCGTGCTCTAATCTGTTGGTGAAGCTTTTTCATCTCCTTTGCCTTCTCCTCTGCATCTATGCTTTGCCTCACTTCAACTGGAATAGGTAGTAAATCAATGGGACTTAAAGGATTAACCCCATAGTTCACTTCGAATGGAGAGCACTTCGTGGCATATGTAGGTGATCTATTATAAGCAAATTCTGCATGTGCTAGCTTTAGATCCCAATCTTTCTGTGACTTGTTAACTAGAGTCCTGAGGAGAGTAGTAAGTGTCCTATTTGTAACCTCCGTTTGACCATCAGTTTGTGGATGCGCCGTGGTACTAAAGAGGAGCTTAGTACCTAGGAGCTTCCATAAAGTCTTCCAAAAGAAACTGAGGAACTTAACATCCTTATCAGAAACAATAGTTTTCGGTACACCATGTAATCTAATGATCTGCTTGAAGTACAAATCAGCTACATGAATTGCATCATCCGTCTTGTTGCAAGCAATGAAATGAGCCATCTTTGAGAATCGATCCACCACCACCATAATAGCATCTCTTTGCCTTTGAGTCCTAGGCAAAGCTACAATGAAATCCATACTAACATCTTCCCATGGTTGATTAGGAACTGGAAGTGGAGTATAGAGCCCTTGATGAAAAGAACTCTTGGCCTTTTGACATGTAGAACATCGAGCTAGAACTGAGTGAACATCACCTGCCAGTTTTGGCCAATAAAAGTGTTCCTGCAAAACATCCACAGTTTTGTTAATACCAAAATGCCCTGCTAGGCCTCCTCCATGAACCTCCTTGATGAGCAAATCCCTTAGTGAGCACTTAGGGATACAAAGCTTATTATTTCGGAAGAGAAAACCATCTAGAATCGAAAAAGCTCCATGAGAACCATCCTTGCATGCTTCTATCAATGGTGAAAAATCTGGATCATCATAATAAAGCTCCTTAATATGAGTGAAGCCAAGAACTCGAGCCTCCATTAGAGAAAGCATAGAATGCCTCCTAGATAATGCATCTGCAACCACATTAGAAACTCCAGTTTTGTACTTTAAAACAAAATCAAAAGATTGAAGGAACTCCACCCATTTAGCATGCCGTGCACTGAGCTTATGTTTTCCATTAATGTACTTCAAAGCTTGATGATCTGAATGCAACACAAACTGAGCTGGCCTAAGATAATGAGTCCAATAAGTCAAGGCACGAACAATAGCATAGAACTCTTTATCATAGGTGCTGTAGTTGAGCTTGGCATGATTGAGCTTCTCACTGAAATAGGCTATAGGACGCCCTCCTTGTTGTAAAACAGCTCCAATCCCTACGCCACTTGCATCACATTCCACTTCAAACACTTTCTTGAAATCTGGTAAGGCTAGAACAGGCGCCTCACAAAGCTTGCTTTTCAACTGATCAAATGCTTCCTGAGCTGCTGGAGTCCAAGTGAAAGAACCCCCTTTGATACATTCGGTCAGTGGAGCCAAAATAGTACTAAAACCCCTAATGAATCTCCTGTAAAAAGATGCCAATCCATGAAAACTTCGAACTTCTGTGATGGACTTTGGAATTGGCCATGATTTGATTGCCTCCACCTTAGATTCATCCATAGAAATACCCTGAGATGAAATAATGAAGCCAAGAAAAGACACACTAGAAGTGAAGAATTCACACTTCTCCATCTTTGCATATAGCTTCTTTTCCCTTAGCTTAAGGAAAACCTTCTTCAGATGAATAAGATGATCCTGTTCACTGTTGCTATACACAAGAATATTGATGCATAAAGTATTTCATAAACAAGAGCATTCGTTGGTTAAGAACCGAAGAATCAGTTTTGCTTCAAGCCTTGTTGGAACCGTACCAACAACCACCACTTTCACTAGCCTTAGAACCACCAAACTAGGCCACCAATGTCAAAGAAGAACTCTTGGTGCAACCTTGCTTTGTTAAATTAGTAACTAATCTACGTTAGTTAGGTAATTAACTCAAAGACTTTAGTTAGGACAAACTGTCCAGTTTTGCTCTAAGCGCACAGCTCAAAGAAATGAGTATAACTCTTAATTCATTCAACAAAGTCTAATGAAACTTCTTGCCTTACAAACCTAACATATAAAGCAGTAACATACCAAAAATTCACGTCATTTGGTGATGTTTTGCTTAGGTAACAAAAGCCATCTTAAACTATTACAAAAATCTGGCCAGTTTACAGTACCTAGGTGCAATGATTGAGGGATTCTGAGAAACGAAAATGTCCTACTGCAAAAAGGAAGCTAAGGTATTAAAATAGACATTCTAAGGAAAATATCCTCAAAAAATCAGCTCCAAAAGCTAAAAAAAGACGGCTGCCCAGAACTGATGAAGAGGGGCCCAGAATGACGCCTCCCAGCTGCGGTTTTGGATACTTCTCCATGAAGCTCTCATTTCCTATTGATTCTTGCCTCCAACTCTTCACATGCTTGTTGGTGATGTATGTAAGCACACAGGTGAGTCATGTATGGTTGCCTTAGCCAAGAATAAAGCTCAAAAACGTAGCCAAAACGTGCCCTAAACAAACCGTATAAATTCTGTTCTTCCAAAACAGTTTCACTAAGCTTACTTTAATGACTTAGAACTAACTAATTAAGCTATTTAATCATAATTCAAGCTTTATTACTAATACTTAATGATGTTAAGATGATCATAAGCATTAATCAACAAGGCTTAAAAAAGATTAAGAAGGTGTTAAGCTTAATTAACAATTCGAAGTACTTGTTTGTTCGAGATTGGATTAAGTAAGCTAATGAACTGAATCTCCTTCACCTTAATCTCTTCTTGATGACTCTTTGTTAGGAGACTTGGATTGATCATGGATGCTCCTGCATCATTCTCCCCTGGTTTGGAGAAGTCTTCTTGTAACTCAAAATCTTCCTCTAAATATGGAGCTAAATCACCCACATTGAAGGTGGCCGAAATGTTGCCCATCTCACTTGGTAGTTCTATCTTGTATGCATTGTTATTGATCTTTTCAAGCACCCTAAATGGACCATCACTCCTTGGCATCAGCTTGTTCTTCCTTCTTGATGGAAATCGTTCCTTCCTTAGGTGCAACCATACCAAGTCCCCGGGCTTGTAAATGACCTCCTTTCGATGCTTGTTAGCTCGGACCTTGTAAGCTTCATTAACCTTCTCAATGCGTGCTCTAATCTGTTGGTGAAGCTTTTTCATCTCCTTTGCCTTCTCCTCTGCATCTTTGCTTTGCCTCACTTCAACTGGAATAGGTAGTAAATCAATGGGGCTTAAAGGATTAACCCCATAGTTCACTTCGAATGGAGAGCACTTCGTGGCATATGTAGGTGATCTATTATAAGCAAATTCTGCATGTGCTAGCTTTAGATCCCAATCTTTCTGTGACTTGTTAACTAGAGTCCTGAGGAGAGTAGTAAGTGTCCTGTTTGTAACCTCCGTTTGACCATCAGTTTGTGGATGCGCCGTGGTACTAAAGAGGAGCTTAGTACCTAGGAGCTTCCATAAAGTCTTCCAAAAGAAACTAAGGAACTTAACATCCTTATCAGAAACAATAGTCTTCGGTACACCATGTAATCTAATGATCTCCTTGAAGTACAAATCAGCTACATGAATTGCATCATCCGTCTTGTTGCAAGCAATAAAATGAGCCATCTTTGAGAATCGATCCACCACCACCATAATAGCGTCTCTTTGCCTTTGAGTCCTAGGCAAAGCTACAATGAAATCCATACTAACATCTTCCCATGGCTGATTAGGAACTGGAAGTGGAGTATAGAGTCCTTGATGAAAAGAACTCTTGGCCTTTTGACATGTAGAACATCGAGCTAGAACTGAGTGAACATCACCTGCCAGTTTTGGCCAATAAAAGTGTTCCTGCAAAACATCCACAGTTTTGTTAATACCAAAATGCCCTGCTAGGCCTCCTCCATGAACCTCCTTGATGAGCAAATCCCTTAGTGAGCACTTAGGGATACAAAGCTTATTATTTCGGAAGAGAAAACCATCTAGAACCGAATAAGCTCCATGAGAACCATCTTTGCACGCCTCTATCAATGGTGAAAAATCTGGATCATCATAATAAAGCTCCTTAATATGAGTGAAGCCAAGAACTCGAGCCTCCATTAGAGAAAGCATAGAATGCCTCCTAGATAATGCATCTGCAACCACATTAGAAACTCCAGTTTTGTATTTTAAAACAAAATCAAAAGATTGAAGGAACTCCACCCATTTAGCATGTCGAGAACTGAGCTTATGTTGTCCATTAATGTACTTCAAAGCTTGGTGATCTGAATGCAACACAAACTGAGCTGGCCTAAGATAATGAGTCCAATAAGTCAAAGCACGAATAATAGCATAGAACTCTTTATCATAGGTGCTGTAGTTGAGCTTGGCATGATTGAGCTTCTCACTGAAATAGGCTATGGGACGCCCTCCTTGTTGCAAAACAGCTCCAATCCCTACGCCACTTGCATCACATTCCACTTCAAACACTTTCTTGAAATCTGGTAAGGCTAGAACAGGCGCCTCACAAAGCTTGCTTTTCAACTGATCAAATGCTTCCTGAGCTGCTGGAGTCCAAGTGAAAGAACCCCCTTTGATACATTCGGTCAGTGGAGCCAAAATAGTACTAAAACCTCTGATGAATCTCCTGTAAAAAGATGCCAATCCATGAAAACTTCGAACTTCTGTGATGGACTTTGGAATTGGCCATGATTTGATTGCCTCCACCTTGGATTCATCCATAGAAATACCCTGAGATGAAATAATGAAACCAAGAAAAGACACACTAGAAGTGAAGAATTCACACTTCTCCATCTTTGCATATAGCTTCTTTTCCCTTAGCTTAAGGAAAACCTTCTTCAGATGAATAAGATGATCCTGTTCACTGTTGCTATACACAAGAATATCATCAAAATAAACCACAACAAACGAACCAATGAAAGGACGAAGTACCTCATGCATGAGCCTCATGAAAGTACTAGGAGCATTAGTTAAACCAAATGGCATAACACGCCACTCATATAACCCACTCTTAGTCTTAAAGGCTGTTTTCCATTCATCCCCTTCCTTGATTCGAATCTGATGATAACCACTACGCAAATCTATCTTGGAGAATATAGTAGCACCATGTAATTCATCGAGCAAATCATCAAGCCTAGGAATAGGATACCTATACTTGATGGTAATGTTGTTTATAGCCCTGCAATCTACACACATACGCATAGTTCCATCCTTCTTTGGAACCAAAATAACAGGAACAGCACATGGACTAAGACTTTCTTGTACAAACCCCTTAGCTAACAATTCAGTAATCTGTTTTTGCAACTCTTTAGCTTCTTCAGGATTACATCTATAAGCTGCCTTGTTAGGTAATGGTGCTCCAGGAACTAAGTCAATTTGATGCTCAATACCCCTACTAGGTGGTAAACCATAGGGAAGATCCTCGGGAAAAATATCACTAAAATCGTTCACTAATGGTTTAACCCAATCATGTAATTCACGAGTATTTTCATCATTTGCAGCAACTAACAACAACAAGTACATTTCCTTCCCCTTTTCAATGGCTTTATCAACTTGATGTTTTTGGAGAATTAAGGATTTCTGATTTTTAGCTTTCAAATTGGAGGTTTCTTTCTTAGGCAAATTCGGACTCTTTTTGCTAGGACTAAGTATAATTTTCTTGTTTTCATGCATGAAAGTGTATGTATTAGTCCTACCATTATGTAAGGTTTCCTTATCAGATTGCCACGGCCTCCCTAAGAGAATATGACATGCATTCATAGGCACCACATCACATAAAACCTTATCATTATACGAATCACCAAAAGAGAAGCTAATTAAAGCTTGTTTTGTTACCTCCACACAGTTACCATCATTAAGCCAATGAAGCTTATATGGTTTAGGATGACTGAAAGTAGGATAATTGAGCTTCTCCACCATAGAACTCGAAGCTACATTAGTGCAACTCCCACCATCAATAATCATGGAACAAATCTTGCCCTTGATTAAGCATTTTGTCTGAAAAATTTGGTCTCGTTGAGATGGTATAGCTTCGGCTTCTTTGGAGTGAAGGACCCTCCTTAGAACCAAGCTAAGATGATCATCTCCTTCCACTTCATCAACAAGAACATCTTCATTGCATTCATCCTCCTTTTCAGATTCTTTTTCGTGCTCCTCTTGATCTTTAAGGGCATCTTCTATGTTTTTAATGTCTAATAAGGTCATTACCCTTCTGTTTGGGCATTGTGCTTGATAATGACCATAACCATGACACTTAAAACATTTAATATCATCTTTCTTGGAAGAACTTTCAGCAATTTTCTTCCCTTTATCAAGAAATTTCGAACCAGCTTCATTTTTAGGTGTAAATGGAGATGTCGAAGTAGGCTTTACATACGAACTAGAACCTCCTTTAGCATAAGAAGTTCCTTTGCTAAATACCTTCTTCTTCTTGTCCTTTTGATGCTTTTCCACCTTAAGAGCCAACCTGAAAAGTTCATCTAAAGTAGAATAAGATTGAAGCTCAAGCTTCTTTTGGATGTCACGATCTAGGCCCTTCACAAAACGAGCCATGGTCTGTTCTTCCCTTTCTTGAACATCCAATTTCATCATCAACTTTTCATATTCATGGATGTATGTCTCGACATTCTTGGTACCTTGGAATAAATCAGAAAGTTGGTTATATAAATCAAGAGTGTAAGTGGAGGGGAGAAACTTAGCTTCCATCTTCTTTTTCAGTTTCTTCCAACTCTTGATTTTCGGCTTATGCTTCCCTTTCTCTAGCAAGAGCAACGTTTTCCCACCAAAGGGATGCATAACCCTTTAGCTTAGTGATAGCCAACTTGAAAGATTTCGAATCATCATACTCCTTTAGCTCGAAAATCCTATTACATCTCGAAACCCATTCCAAATAAGCATCCGGATTAAGGTTTCCATCAAATTCTGGAACATCTAACTTGATGTCTCGAAAATCATCTTGTTTTCGTGGCCTCCTTCTTGGATTAGAAGTTTGTGATTGTACTTCTTCACTAGAGTCATAAACAACCTCATTCTCATCTTCAAAGTGCCTCCTTTCATGAACTTCTCTTCGAACTCCAACACTAGAACTTCGAAAAGCTTCCATGAGATTTGCCATTTGCTCACTAATTGTAGCCATTTGATTCTCAAGGCCAACTAACCTTGCTTCATTCAATGTCATGCCCCTTCTAAACTGATTTGGATCTTCACCACCACTCATTTTAACAACCACTAAGTTGTATCAAAGATTAGAGGTGAAAAGAGAAGAAAAGAGATGTGTTTGGGCTTAGAATTGATTTCGGTTTTGGGGGGGATAAGTGTATGAGTTTAGGAAAAGATTATGGGATGATTAGAGGGTTAAAAGAATGCTCTTAAACTAACCAAAGCTCTGATACCAAATGATGCATAAAGCATTTCATAAACAAGAGCATTCGTTGGTTAAGAACCGAAGAATCAGTTTTGCTTCAAGCCTTGTTGGAACCGTACCAACAACCACCACTTTCACTAGCCTTAGAACCACCAAACTAGGCCACCAATGTCAAAGAAGAACTCTTGGTGCAACCTTGCTTTGTTAAATTAGTAACTAATCTACGTTAGTTAGCTAATTAACTCAAAGACTTTAGTTAGGACAAACTGTCCAGTTTTGCTCTAAGCGCACAGCTCAAAGAAATGAGTATAACTCTTAATTCATTCAACAAAGTCTAATGAAACTTCTTGCCTTACAAACCTAACATATAAAGCAGTAACATACCAAAAATTCACGTCATTTGGTGATGTTTTGCTTAGGTAACAAAAGCCATCTTAAACTATTACAAAAATCTGGCCAGTTTACAGTACCTAGGTGCAATGATTGAGGGATTCTGAGAAACGAAAATGTCCTACTGCAAAAAGGAAGCTAAGGTATTAAAATAGACATTCTAAGGAAAATATCCTCAAAAAATCAGCTCCAAAAGCTAAAAAAAGACGGCTGCCCAGAACTGATGAAGAGGGGCCCAGAATGACGCCTCCCAGCTGCGGTTTTGGATACTTCTCCATGAAGCTCTCATTTCCTATTGATTCTTGCCTCCAACTCTTCACATGCTTGTTGGTGATGTATGTAAGCACACAGGTGAGTCATGTATGGTTGCCTTAGCCAAGAATAAAGCTCAAAAACGTAGCCAAAACGTGCCCTAAACAAACCGTATAAATTCTGTTCTTCCAAAACAGTTTCACTAAGCTTACTTTAATGACTTAGAACTAACTAATTAAGCTATTTAATCATAATTCAAGCTTTATTACTAATACTTAATGATGTTAAGATGATCATAAGCATTAATCAACAAGGCTTAAAAAAGATTAAGAAGGTGTTAAGCTTAATTAACAATTCGAAGTACTTGTTTGTTCGAGATTGGATTAAGTAAGCTAATGAACTGAATCTCCTTCACCTTAATCTCTTCTTGATGACTCTTTGTTAGGAGACTTGGATTGATCATGGATGCTCCTGCATCATATTCATCAAAATAAACCACAACAAATGAACCAATGAAAGGACGAAGTACCTCATGCATGAGCCTCATGAAAGTACTAGGAGCATTAGTTAAACCAAATGGCATAACACGCCACTCATATAACCCACTCTTAGTCTTAAAAGCCGTTTTCCATTCATCCCCTTCCTTGATTCGAATCTGATGATAACCACTACGCAAATCTATCTTGGAGAATATAGTAGCACCATGTAATTCATCGAGCAAATCATCAAGCCTAGGAATAGGATACCTATACTTGATGGTGATGTTGTTTATAGCCCTGCAATCTACACACATACGCATAGTTCCATCCTTCTTTGGAACCAAAATAACGGAACAGCACATGGACTAAGACTTTCTTGTACAAACCCCTTAGCTAACAATTCAGTAATCTGTTTTTGCAACTCTTTAGCTTCTTCAGGATTACATCTATAAGCTGCCTTGTTAGGTAATGGTGCTCCAGGAACTAAGTCAATTTGATGCTCAATACCCCTACTAGGTGGTAAACCATAGGGAAGATCCTCGGGAAAAATATCACTAAAATCGTTCACTAATGGTTTAACCCAATCATGTAATTCACGAGTATTTTCATCATTTGCAGCAAATAACAACAACAAGTACATTTCCTTCCCCTTTTCAATGGCCTTATCAACTTGATGTTTTTGGAGAATTAAGGATTTCTGATTTTTAGCCTTTGAATTAGAGGTTTCTTTCTTAGGCAAATTCGGACCCTTTTTGCTAGGACTAAGTATTATTTTCTTGTTTTCATGCATGAAAGTGTATGTATTAGTCCTACCATTATGTAAGGTTTCCTTATCAGATTGCCACGGCCTCCCTAAGAGAATATGACATGCATTCATAGGCACCACATCACATAAAACCTTATCATTATACGAATCACCAAAAGAGAAGCTAATTAAAGCTTGTTTTGTTACCTCCACACAGTTACCATCATTAAGCCAATGAAGCTTATATGGTTTAGGATGACTGAAGGTAGGATAATTGAGCTTCTCCACCATAGAACTCGAAGCTACATTAGTGCAACTCCCACCATCAATAATCATGGAACAAATCTTGCCCTTGATTAAGCATTTTGTCTGAAAAATCTGGTCTCGTTGAGATGGTATAGCTTCGGCTTCTTTGGAGTGAAGGACCCTCCTTAAAACCAAGCTAAGATGATCATCTCCTTCCACTTCATCAACAAGAACATCTTCATTGCATTCATCCTCCTTTTCACATTCTTTTTCGTGCTCCTCTTGATCTTTAAGGGCATCTTCTATGTTTTTAATGTCTAGTAAGGTCATTACCCTTCTGTTTGGGCATTGTGCTTGATAATGACCATAACCATGACACTTAAAACATTTAATATCATCCTTCTTGGAAGAACTTTCAGCAACTTTCTTCCCTTTATCAAGAAATTTCGAACCAGCTTCATTTTTAGGTGTAAATGGAGATGTCGAAGTAGGCTTTACATAGGAACTAGAACCTCCTTTAGCATAAGAAGTTCCTTTGCTAAATACCTTCTTCTTCTTGTCTTTTTGATGCTTTTCCACCTTAAGAGCCAACCTGAAAAGTTCATCTAAAGTAGAATAAGATTGAAGTTCAAGCTTCTTTTGAATGTCACGATCTAGGCCCTTCACAAAACGAGCCATGGTCTGCTCTTCCCTTTCTTGAACATCCAATTTCATCATCAACTTCTCATATTCATGGATGTAGGTCTCGACATTCTTGGTACCTTGGAACAAATCAGAAAGTTGGTTATATAAATCAAGAGTGTAAGTGGAGGGGGAGAAACTTAGCTTCCATCTTCTTTTTCAGTTTCTTCCAGCTCTTGATTTTCGGCTTATGCTTCCTTTCTCTAGCAAGAGCAACGTTTTCCCACCAAAGGGATGCATAACCCTTTAGCTTAGTGATAGCCAACTTGAAAGATTTCGAATCATCATACTCCTTTAGCTCGAAAATCCTATTACATCTCGAAACCCATTCCAAATAAGCATCCGGATTAAGGTTTCCATCAAATTCTGGAACATCTAACTTGATGTCTCGAAAATCATCTTGTTTTCGTGGCCTCCTTCTTTGATTAGAAGTTTGTGATTGTACTTCTTCACTAGAGTCATAAACAACCTCATTCTCATCTTCAAAGTGCCTCCCTTCATGAACTTCTCTTCGAAGTCCAACACTAGAACTTCGAAAAGCTTCCATGAGATTTGCCATTTGCTCACTAATTGTAGCCATTTGATTCTCAAGGCCAACTAGCCTTGCTTCATTCAATGTCATGCCCCTTCTAAACTGATTTGGATCTTCACCACCACTCATTTTAACAACCACGAAATTGTATCAAAGATTAGAGGTGAAAAGAGAAGAAAAGAGATGTGTTTGGGCTTAGAATTGATTTCGGTTTTGGGGGGATAAGTGTATGAGTTTAGGAAATGATTATGGGATGATTAGAGGGTTAAAAGAATGCTCTTAAACTAACCAAAGCTCTGATACCAAATGATGCATAAAGCATTTCATAAGCAAGAGCATTCGTTGGTTAAGAACCGAAGAATCAGTTTTGCTTCAAGCCTTGTTGGAACCGTGCCAACAACCACCACTTTCACTAGCCTTAGAACCACCAAACTAGGCCACCAATGTCAAAGAAGAACTCTTGGTGCAACCTTGCTTTGTTAAATTAGTAACTAATCTACGTTAGTTAGCTAATTAACTCAAAGACTTGAATTAGGACAAACTGTCCAGTTTTTACTCTAAGCGCACAGCTCAAAGAAATGAGTATAACTCTTAATTCATTCAACAAAGTCTAATGAAACTTTTTACATTACAATCCTAACATATAAGGCAGTAACATACCAAAGAATCACGTCATTTGGTGATGTTTTGCTTAGGTAACAAAAGCCATCTTAAACTATTAAAAAATCTGGCCAGTTTTCAGTACCTAGGTGCAATGATTAGGATTTTCTGAGAAACGAAAATATCCTACTGCAAAAAGGAAACTAAGGTAATAAAATAGACATTCTAAGGAAAATATCCTCAAAAAATCAGCTCGAAAAGCTTAAGAAAAGCGGCTGCCCAGAACTGATGAAAAGGGGCCCAGAAAGACGCAGGGAGCTGCGGTTTTGGACACTTCTTCATGAAGCTCTCGTTTCCTATTGATTCTTGCCTCCAACTCTTCACATGATTGTTGGTGATGTATGTAAGCACACAGGTGAGTCATGTATGGTTGCCTTAGCCAAGAATAAAGCTAAAAAACGTGGCCAAAATACTCCCTAAACCAACCGTATAAAACCTGTTCTTCCAAAACAGTTTCACTAAGCTTACTTTAATGACTTAGAACTAATTAATTAAGCTATTTAATCATAATTCAAGCTTGATTACTAATACTTTATGATGTTAAGATGATCATAAGCATTAATCAACAAGGCTTAAAAAAGATTAAAAAGGTGTTAAGCTTAATTAACAATTCGAAGTACTTGTTTGTTCGAAATTGGATTAAGTAAGCTAATGAATTGAATCTCCTTCACCTTAATCTCTTCTTGATGACTCTTTGCTAGGAGACTTGGATTGATCATGGATGCTCCTGCATCAGTAAGCCCAAAAATACGATTTGGGCTGCCACGAACAAAGAACCAACCGCTAAAAATCGAACTTCGATTTTTTAAGCTTCTGAGATCACGAACCTTTTAAAAATGGTAAAAAAAAACATGTCAGGCTTTGGAATCGTTCAAAAAGGTTATTCGATCTAGGAGTTTGGCCTATAATACGATTTGGGCCCCCCAAACAAAGAACCGAGGAGAAAAATCGGACTTCAAAGTTTTTAGCTTCGGAGCGGTCGGACCCCTTAGAAATGGTAAAAAAACATGTCAGGCTTTGGAATCGTTCAAAAATGTTATCTGAGCTAGGAGTTAGGCGAAAAATATGATGTGGGCCCCCACGAACAAAGAACCGACTCGAAAAATCGGATTTCAAAATTTTCAGCTTCTGAGCGCTCGAACCCCTTAGAAATGGTAAAAAACATGTCAGGCTTTGTAATCGCTC
The DNA here is from genome assembly GCA_947645195.1 of Patellifolia procumbens. NCBI lineage: Eukaryota > Viridiplantae > Streptophyta > Magnoliopsida > Caryophyllales > Amaranthaceae > Patellifolia > Patellifolia procumbens. Next base: position 38,894 of record CANSGD010001252.1, on the reverse strand, counting down.
ATTAATGATATCTGAGCTAGGAGTTAGGCAAAAAATACGATTTGGGCCCCCACGAACAAAGAACCAACACGAAAAATAGGAGTTCGATATTTTCAGCTTCTGAGATCATGAACCCCTTAAAAATGCTAAAAAAAACATTTCATGCTTTGGAATAGCTTAAAAATGTTATCCGAGCTAGGAGTTAGGCTTAAAATACGATTTGGGCCCCACGAACAAAGAACCGACGCGAAAAATCGGACTTCAAAATTTTTAGCTTCTGAGCGTTCGAACCCATTAGAAATGGTAAAAAACATGTCAGGCTTTGGAATCGCTGAAAAATATTATCCGAGCTAGGAGTTGGGCCAAAAATACGATTTGGGCCCCAACAAACAAAGAACCGACGCGAAAAATTGGACTTCAATATTTTCAGTTTCTGAACGTTTGAACCCCATAGAAATGGTAAAAAAAAACATGTGAGATTTTGGAATCGCTCAAAAAAGTTATCCGAGCTAAGAGTTAGGCCAAAAATACGATTTGGGTTGCAAATGCTAAAAATCGAAATTCGATTTTTTCAGCTTCTTAGATCACGAACCCCTTAAAAAATGCTAAAAAAACATGTCACGCTTTGGAATCGCTCAAAAAGGTTATTCGAGCTAGGAGTTAGGCCTAAAATACTATTTGGGCCCCCACGAACAAAGAACCGACGCAAAAAATCAAACTTCAAAATTTTTAGCTTCTGACTGCTGGAACCCCTTAGAAATAGTAAAAAAACACGTAAGGCTTTGGAATCACTAAAAAATGTTATCCGAGCTAGGAGTTAGGCCAAAAAAACGATGTGGGCCCCCTCTAATAAAGAACCGACGCGAAAAATCGGACTTCATAATTTTCAGCTTCTGAGTGCTCGAACTCCTTAGAAATGGTAAAAAAAAACATATCAAGCTTTGGAATCGCTCAAAATGGTTATTCGATCTAGGACTTCGGCCTAAAATACGATTTGGGCCCCCACGAACAAAGAACCGACGCGAAAAATTGGACTTCAAAGTTTTTAGCTTCGGAGCGGTCGACCCCCTTAGAAATGGTAAAAAAAACATCTCAGGCTTTGGAATCGCTCACAAATGTTATCCGAGCTAGGAGTTAGGCCAAAAATACAATTTGGGTCCCCACGAACAAAGAACTGACGCGAAAAATCAGACTTCAAAATTTTCAGCTTTTGAGCACTCGAAAACCTTGCAAATGGTAAAAAAAACATGTCAGGCTTTGGAATCGCTCAAAAATATTATCCGAGCTAGGAGTTAGACCGAAAATACGATTTGGGCCCCCACGAACTGAGAACCAACGCGAAAAACCGGACTTCAATATTTTCCTTTTCTGATATCACGAACCCTTTAGAAATGGTAAAAAACCATGTCAGGCTTTGGAATCTCTCAAAAATGTTATTCGAGTTAGGAGTTAGGCCTAAAATACGATTTGGGCCCCCACGAACAAAGAACTGAGGCGGAAAATCGGACTTCAAAATTTTTTGTTTCTAAGCGCTCGAACCCCTTAGAAGTGGTAAAAAAACATTTCAGGATTTGGAATCGTTCAAAAATGTTATCCGAGATAGGAGTTAGGCCTAAAATACGATTTGGGCCCCAACGAACAAAGACTTGACGCGAAAAATCGGACTTCAAAATTTATAGCTTCAGAGCGCTCGAACCCCTTTGAAATAGTAAAAAAAAATGTAAGGCTTTGGAATCACTAAAAAATGTTATCCGAGCTAGGAGTTAGGCCAAAAATATGATGTGGGCCCCCTCTAACAAAGAACAGAAGCGAAAAATCGGACTTCATAATTTTCAGCTTTTGAGTGCTCGAAAACCTTAGAAATGGTAAAAAAAAAACCATGTCAGGCTTTGGAATTGCTCCAAAATGTTATCCGAGCTAGGAGTTAGCCCAAAAATACGATTTAGGATGCCACGAACAAAGAACCAAATGCTAAAATCGAACTTCGATTTTTTCAGCTTCTGAGATCACGAGCCCCTTGAAAATGGTAAAAAAAACATTTCAGGCTTTGGAATCGCTCAAAATGGTTATTTGATCTAGGAGTTAGACCTAAAATACAATTCGGGCCCCCACTAACAAAGAACCGACGCGAAAAATCAGAGTTTAAAGTTTTTAGCTTCGGAGCGAGCGGACCCCTTAGAAATGGTAAAAAAAACATGTCAGGCTTTGGAATCTCTCACAAATGTTATCTGAGCTAGGAGTTAGGCCAAAAATACAATTTGGGCCCCCACGAACAAAGAACTGACACGAAAAATCGGACTTCAAAATTTTCAGCTTCTGAGCGCTCGAAAACCTTACAAAATGTAAAAAAGACATGTCAAGCTTTGGAATCGCTCAAAAATATTATCCGAGCTAGGAGTTAGGCCAAAAATACGATTTGGGCCCCACAAAGTAAGAGCCAACGCGAAAAACCGGACTTCAATATTTTCAGCTTCTGATATCACGAACCCTTTAGAAATGGTAAAAAACCATGTCAGGCTTTTGAATCGCTCAAAAATGTTTTTCGAGTTAGGAGTTTGGCCTAAAATACGATTTGGGCCGCCACGAAAAAGAACTGACGCGCAAAATCGGACTTCAAAATTTTTAGCTTCTAAGCGCTCGAACCCCTTAGAACTGTTAGAAAAACATTTCAGGATTTGGAATCGCTCAAAAATGTTATCCGAGCTAGGAGTTAGGCCTAAAATACGATTTGGGTCCCAACGAACAAAGACTTGATGCGAAAAATCGGACTTCAAAATTTTTAGCTTTTGAGCTCTCGAACCCTTTAGAAATGGTAAAAAAAACATGTGACGCTTTGAAATTGCTCAAAAATGTAATCCGAGTTATGAGTTAGGCCTAAAATACGATCTCGGCCCCCACGAACAAAGAACCGACGCGAAAAATCGAACTTCAAAATTTTTAGCTTCTGAGCGCTTGCACCCCGTACAAATGGTAAAAAAACATGTAAGACTTTGGAATCACAAAAAAATGTTATTCAAGCTAGGAGTTCGGCCAAAAATACGATGTGGGCCCCCTCGAACAAAGAACCGACGCGGAAATTTGTAAAAAAACCATGTCAGGCTTTGGAATCGCTCAAAAATGTTATCCGAGCTAGGAGATAGCCCAAAAATACGATTTGGGCTGCAAATGCTAAAAATCGAACTTCGATTTTTTCAGCTTCTGAGATCACGAACCCCTTGAAAATGGTAAAAAAACATGTCAGGCTTTGGAATCGCTCAAAAAGATTTTTCAAGCTAGGAGTGAGGCCTAAAATACGATTTGGGTCCCCACTAACAAATAACCGACGCGAAAATTTGGCCTTCAATGTTTTTAGCTTCGGAGTGGTCGAAACCCTTACAATTGGTAAAAAAAACATGTCTGGCTTTGCAATCGTTCAAACTTGTTATCCGAGCTAGGAGTTGGGCCAAAAATACGATTTGGGCCCCAACAAACAAAGAACCGACGCGAAAAATCGGACTTCAATATTTTCAGTTTCTGAACGCTTGAACCCCTTAGAAATGGTAAAAAAAACTTGTCAGGCTTTGGAATCGCTCAAAAATGTTATCCGAGCTAAGAGTTAGGCCAACAAGAGTAGTAGCCAACCAACCACACAAATACACAAAGTCATGCCAACAAGAGTAGTAGCCAACCAACCACACAAGCCCAAACAATGATCTTGTGTGGATTCATTTGAGAAAGGAGAGGTTCCCAAGCAAGAGGAAGAATAAGCTCATGCCTAGGGCTGATGGTCCCTTTGAGGTGCTTGAGGTGATTGGAGATAGTGCCTACAAGATTGATCTTCCAAGTGAGTATGGAGGTGTGAGTGCTACGTTCAACGTTGGAGATCTTAGTCCTTACTATGATGATGAAAATTTGAGGACAAATTCTTTTGAAGAGGGGGAGAATGACATGAGTCAAGAGCCAAAGTCAACCATTGGAGATGAGCCTATTTGCTTGGTTCTTGAGACCTTTGGATTCAAGCTCAAGGCCAATGGATCTTTTGTGACTATGTTAGCTTGGGAAGAAGAACTAGCTTGAAATGGCTAAAATGGGGCGTCCATAGCCATTTATAGAGTATTCTATTTGCTTTTGTTGAGTCATTTTTATTCATGTAATAAAAACTACATTAGGGCCGAAATTTCGGTTGGTTATGTAGATTCTAGTAGATTTCCAAATCCTATTGGGATTAGGAGATAAGGAGGCGTGTGGAAAGGTGATAAGGCCGAATGCCTATCATTTTCCTTCCTTGCTTATCTTTCCCTTCATTTTAGGGATTTAGTTTTATCTTGCTTTTTAGATAGAATTAGGGTTCCTTATCATACTAGAGTGTACTAGTATAAATAGGGAGCTTGTACACGCCATTTTTCATTAAGAAATGTTAAGAACTTTGAGTCATATTTTCGAGCTTAATTGTTTGTCAATTAAATTCGTGCCATTTAATAATTTTCAGGAGTGTTAATTATTGAGTGATTAATCTACTTAATTCCAGGAGTGGTTTAAGTGAGATTGAAAGTTAATTAAATCTTTCAGGAGTGATTGATTTAATTTCCATATCCCTTAAACACATAAAGATATAAACTTTAGCCCCAAAAACACATAAAGATATAAACTTTAGCCACAAAAGCACATAAAAATTCGGACTTTAAAATATCTAGGTTCCTTTGCATTGGAGTACACTTGAATATTGCTTTCATAGAGCCATATTCATATCACTATTGACTCCAAGACCAAGAACAAGGTTGCTTGTGTGTTAAGGGATGTTCTGAATTCCCTTAAGAGTATTGAGTCCTTTAAGTCCCTTGAAAGTGTCCTTAGCTTAGTTAATTGATTATTGACTAAGTTACTATCTTTATTGCTTTATTAGGAGTCTAGTTAATAAAATGTACTCTTAGTTAATTTAATGTCATATTAGATTAACTAGGAAAGTCTTAGTTGAGTTGTAATTTCCTTTTTAGAAAGTAGAAAGTCAACTAGGGTTGCAAATGGAAGCATGGACGAGTGAAGCAAGGAAATGGCGCCTAAAACATAAGAAAATGGCGCCTAGGGTTTACTAGAGATAAGGATAGAAATTCCCTTCTATCTTTTACACAAAATGGGCGCCCAAAGTCTATCTTATGCACAAAATGGGCGGCCAAGCTACAAAGATCAAGCTAAAGGAATCATTTTCCCTCCAAAGCTCATATTAGGCGCCTAACCTAATCAGATTAGGGTTTGGTTTCCTACTTTGAAGGGATAAGTGAGAATATCAAGGAAAATGGTCAAAGATGGCGTCACAAATGATAGAGAGTGAAGTGGATCGACTTCAACTCTAGTTAGATAGGTTTTTAGCTTAATTAGTTTAATTATTATTTTTATTTTCAGTAATTATCTTTTAGAGAGTCAAGGACATGTATTTAAAGGGCACATTTTCAGTTGAATCAAATGATGAGTTAATCAAAGCGCCTATGCTAGCTTGATTTTGAGCTTGAATCAAGTGGTGTTCTTAGGACCTTAATATTGACTTAGTGGTGACTTCTGTATCTAAGTTAATTTAAGTAAAGCTTAACTATCAAACATTATTCATAATCAAACCTATTCTGCTAGAGCATAGGCAGAATATAACACCTTAGAAATGGTAAAAAATACCATGTCAGTCTTTGGAATCGCTCAAAAAGGTTTTTCGAGCTAGGAGTTAGGCCTAAAATACGATTTGGGTCCCCACTAACAATTAACCGACGCGAAAAATTGGCCTTCATAGTTTTTAGCGTCAAAGTGGTCGAAACCCTTAGAAATGGTAAAAAAACATGTCACGCTTTGGAATCGTTCAAACTTGTTATCCGAGCTAGGAGTTGGGCCAAAAATACGATTTGGGCCCCAATTAACAAAGAACCGACGCGAAAAATCGGACTTCAATATTTTCAGTTTCTGAACACTTAAACCCCTTACAAATTTTAAAATAAACTTGTCAGGCTTTGGAATCGCTCAAAAATGTTATCCGAGCTAAGAGTTAGGCCAAAAATACGATTTGGGCTGCAAACGCTAAAAATCGAACTGCGATTTTTTAAGCTTCTGAGATCAGGAACCCCTTAAAAAATGCTAAAAAATCATGTCAAGCTTTGGAATCGCTCAAAAAGGTTATTCGAGCTAGGAGTTAGGCCTAAAATACGATTTGGGTCCCCACTAACAATTAACCGACGCGAAAAATTGGCCTTCATAGTTTTTAGCGTCAAAGTGGTCGAAACCCTTAGAAATGGTAAAAAAACATGTCACGCTTTGGAATCGTTCAAACTTGTTATCCGAGCTAGGAGTTGGGCCAAAAATACGATTTGGGCCCCAATTAACAAAGAACCGACGGGAAAAATCGGACTTCAATATTTTCAGTTTCTGAACGCTTGAACCCCTTAGAAATTTTAAAATAAACTTGTCAGGCTTTGGAATCGCTCAAAAATGTTATCCGAGCTAAGAGTTAGGCCAAAAATACGATTTGGGCTGCAAACGCTAAAAATCGAACTGCGATTTTTTAAGCTTCTGAGATCACGAACCCCTTAAAAAATGCTAAAAAATCATGTCAAGCTTTGGAATCGCTCAAAAAGGTTATTCGAGCTAGGAGTTAGGCCTAAAATACGATTTGGGCCCCCACGAACAAAGAACCGACGCGAAAAATAGAACATCAAAATTTTTAGCTTCTGAGCGCTCGAATCCCTTATAAATAGTAAAAAAAAACATGTAAGGCTTTAGAATCACTAAAAAATGTTATCCGAGCTAGGAGTTAGGCCAAAAATACGATGTGAGCCCCCTCGAACAAAGAACCGACGCGAAAAATCGGAATTCATAATTTTCATTTTGTGAGCGCTCGAACCCCTTAGAAATGGTACAAAAACCATGTCAGGCTTTGGAATCGCTCAAAAATGTTATCCGAGCTAGGAGTAAGCCCAAAAATACGATTTGGGCTGCCACGAACAAAGAACCAACCGCTAAAAATCGAACTTCGATTTTTTCAGCTTCTGAGATCACGAACCTTTTAAAAATGGTAAAAAAAAACATGTCAGGCTTTGGAATCGTTCAAAAAGGTTATTCGATCCAGGAGTTTGGCCTAATATACGATTTGGGCCCCCACGAACAAAGAACCGAGGAGAAAAATCGGACTTCAAAGTTTTTAGCTTCGGAGCGGTCAGACCCCTTAGAAATGGTAAAAAAACATGTCAGGCTTTGGAATCGTTCAAAAATATTATCCGAGCTAGGAGTTAGGCGAAATATATGATGTGGGCCCCCACGAACAAAGAACCGACTCGAAAAATCGGATTTCAAAATTTTCAGCTTCTGAGCGCTCGAACCCCTTAGAAATGGTAAAAAACATGTCAGGCTTTGCAATCGCTCATTAATGATATTTTAGCTAGGAGTTAGGCAAAAAATACGATTTGGGCCCCCACGAACAAAGAACCAACACGAAAAATAGGAGTTCGATATTTTCAGCTTCTGAGATCATGAACCCCTTAAAAATGCTAAAAAAAACATTTCATGCTTTGGAATAGCTCAAAATTGTTATCCGAGCTAGGAGTTAGGCTTAAAATACGATTTGGGCCCCACGAACAAAGAACCGACGCGAAAAATCGGACTTCAAAATTTTTAGCTTCTGAGCGTTCGAACCCATTAGAAATGGTAAAAAAACATGTCAGGCTTTGGAATCGCTGAAAAATGTTATCCGAGCTAGGAGTTGGGCCAAAAATACGATTTGGGCCCCAACAAACAAAGAACCGACGCGAAAAATTGGACTTCAATATTTTCAGTTTCTGAACGTTTGAACCCCTTAGAAATGGTAAAAAAAAACATGTGAGGTTTTGGAATCGCTCAAAAATGTTATCCGAGGTAAGAGTTAGGCCAAAAATACGATTTGGGTTGCAAATGCTAAAAATCGAAATTCGATTTTTTCAGCTTCTTAGATCACGAACCCCTTAAAAAATGCTAAAAAAACATGTCACGCTTTGGAATCGCTCAAAAAGGTTATTCGAGCTAGGAGTTAGGCCTAAAATACAATTTGGGCCCCCACGAACAAAGAACCGACGCAAAAAATCAAACTTAAAAATTTTTAGCTTCTGACTGCTGGAACCCCTTAGAAATAGTAAAAAAACACGTAAGGCTTTGGAATCACTTAAATATGTTATCCGAGCTAGGAGTTAGGCCAAAAAAACGATGTGGGCCCCCTCTAATAAAGAACCGACGCGAAAAATCGGACTTCATAATTTTCAGCTTCTGAGTGCTCGAACTCCTTAGAAATGGTAAAAAAAAAACATATCAAGCTTTGGAATCGCTCAAAATGGTTATTCGATCTAGGACTTCGGCCTAAAATACGATTTGGGCCCCCACGAACAAAGAACCGACGCGAAAAATTGGACTTCAAAGTTTTTAGCTTCGGAGCGGTCGACCCCCTTAGAAATGGTAAAAAAAACATCTCATGATGCAGGAGCATCCATGATCAATCCAAGTCTCCTAACAAAGAGTCATCAAGAAGAGATTAAGGTGAAGGAGATTCAGTTCATTAGTTTACTTAATCCAATTTCGAACAAACAAGTACTTCGAATTGTTAATTAAGCTTAACACCTTCTTAATCTTTTTTAAGCCTTGTTGATTAATGCTTATGATCATCTTAACATCATAAAGTATTAGTAATCAAGCTTGAATTATGATTAAATAGCTTAATTAATTAGTTCTAAGTCATTAAAGTAAGCTTAGTGAAACTGTTTTGGAAGAACAGGTTTTATACGGTTTGTTTAGGGAACGTTTTGGCCACGTTTTTGAGCTTTATTCTTGGCTAAGGCAACCATACATGACTCACCTGTGTGCTTACATACATCACCAACAAGCATGTGAAGAGTTGGAGGCAAGAATCAATAGGAAATGAGAGCTTCATGAAGAAGTATCCAAAACCGCAGCTCCCTGCGTCATTCTGGGCCCATCTTCATCAGTTCTGGGCAGCCGTCTTTTTTTAGCTTTTGGAGCTGATTTTTTGAGGATATTTTCCTTATAATGTCTATTTTATTACCTTAGCTTCCTTTTTGCAGTAGGACATTTTCGTTTCTCAGAATCCCTCAATCATTGCACCTAGGTACTGAAAACTGGCCAGATTTTTGTAATAGTTTAAGATGGCTTTTGTTACCTAAGCAAAACATCACCAAATGACGTGATTCTTTGGTATGTTACTGCCTTATATGTTAGGATTGTAATGTAAAAAGTTTCATTAGAGTTTGTTGAATGAATTAAGAGTTATACTCATTTCTTTGAGCTGTGCGCTTAGAGCAAAACTGGACAGTTTGTCCTAATTAAAGTCTTTGAGTTAATTAGCTAACTAACGTGGATTAGTTACTAATTTAACAAAGCAAGGTTGCACCAAGAGTTCTTCTTTGACATTGGTGGCCTAGTTTGGTGGTTCTAAGGCTAGTGAAAGTGGTGGTTGTTGGTACGGTTCCAACAAGGCTTGAAGCAAAACTGAGTCTTCGGTTCTTAACCAACGAATGCTCTTGCTTATGAAATGCTTTATGCATCATTTGGTATCAGAGCTTTGGTTAGTTTAAGAGCATTCTTTTAACCCTCTAATCATCCCATAATCATTTCCTAAACTCATACACTTATTCCCCCCAAAACCGAAATCAATTCTAAGCCCAAACACATCTCTTTTCTTCTCTTTTCACCTCTAATCTTTGATACAACTTAGTGGTTGTTAAAATGAGTGGTGGTGAAGATCCAAATCAGTTTAGAAGGGGCATGACATTGAATGAAGCAAGGTTAGTTGGCCTTGAGAATCAAATGGCTACAATTAGTGAGCAAATGGCAAATCTCATGGAAGCTTTTCGAAGTTCTAGTGTTGGAGTTCGAAGAGAAGTTCATGAAAGGAGGCACTTTGAAGATGAGAATGAGGTTGTTTATGACTCTAGTGAAGAAGTACAATCACAAACTTCTAATCAAAGAAGGAGGCCACGAAAACAAGATGATTTTCGAGACATCAAGTTAGATGTTCCAGAATTTGATGGAAACCTTAATCCGGATGCTTATTTGGAATGGGTTTCGAGATGTAATAGGATTTTCGAGCTAAAGGAGTATGATGATTCGAAATCTTTCAAGTTGGCTATCACTAAGCTAAAGGGTTATGCATCCCTTTGGTGGGAAAACGTTGCTCTTGCTAGAGAAAGGAAGCATAAGCCGAAAATCAAGAGCTGGAAGAAACTGAAAAAGAAGATGGAAGCTAAGTTTCTCCCCTCCACTTACACTCTTGATTTATATAACCAACTTTCTGATTTGTTCCAAGGTACCAAGAATGTCGAGACCTACATCCATGAATATGAGAAGTTGATGATGAAATTGGATGTTCAAGAAAGGGAAGAGCAGACCATGGCTCGTTTTGTGAAGGGCCTAGATCGTGACATCCAAAAGAAGCTTGAGCTTCAATCTTATTCTACTTTAGATGAACTTTTCAGGTTGGCTCTTAAGGTGGAAAAGCATCAAAGAGACAAGAAGAAGAAGGTGTTTAGCAAAGGAACTTCTTATGCTAAAGGAGGTTCTAGTTCGTATGTAAAGCCTACTTCGACATCTCCATTTACACCTAAAAGTGAAGCTGGTTCGAAATTTCTTGATAAAGGGAAGAAAGTTGCTGAAAGTTCTTCCAAGAAGGATGATGTCAAATGTTTTAAGTGTCATGGTTATGGTCATTATCAAGCACAATGCCCAAACAGAAGGGTAATGACCTTACTAGACATTAAAAACATAGAAGATGCCCTTAAAGATCAAGATGAGCACGAAAAAGAATCTGAAAAGGAGGATGAATGCAATGAAGATGTTCTTGTTGATGAAGTGGAAGGAGATGATCATCTTAGCTTGGTTCTAAGGAGGGTCCTTCACTCCAAAGAAGCCGAAGCTATACCATCTCAACGAGACCAGATTTTTCAGACAAAATGCTTAATCAAGGGCAAGATTTGTTCCATGATTATTGATGGTGGGAGTTGCACTAATGTAGCTTCGAGTTCTATGGTGGAGAAGCTCAATTATCCTACTTTCAGTCATCCTAAACCATATAAGCTTCATTGGCTTAATGATGGTAACTGTGTGGAGGTAACAACACAAGCTTTAATTAGCTTCTCTTTTGGTGATTCGTATAATGATAAGGTTTTATGTGATGTAGTGCCTATGAATGCATGTCATATTCTCTTAGGGAGGCCGTGGCAATCTGATAAGGAAACCTTACATAATGGTAGGACTAATACATACACTTTCATGCATGAAAACAAGAAAATTATACTTAGTCCTAGCAAAAAGGGTCCGAATTTGCCTAAGAAAGAAACCTCCAATTCGAAAGCTAAAAATCAGAAATCCTTAATTCTCCAAAAACATCAAGTTGATAAGGCCATTGAAAAGGGGAAGGAAATGTACTTGTTGTTGTTATTTGCTGCAAATGATGAAAATACTCGTGAATTACATGATTGGGTTAAACCATTAGTGAACGATTTTAGTGATATTTTTCCCGAGGATCTTCCATATGGTTTACCACCTAGTAGGGGTATTGAGCATCAAATTGACTTAGTTCCTGGAGCACCATTACCTAACAAGGCAGCTTATAGATGTAATCCTGAAGAAGCTAAAGAGTTGCAAAAACAGATTACTGAATTGTTAGCTAAGGGGTTTGTACAAGAAAGTCTTAGTCCATGTGCTGTTCCTGTTATTTTGGTTCCAAAGAAGGATGGAACTATGCGTATGTGTGTAGATTGCAGGGCTATAAACAACATTACCATCAAGTATAGGTATCCTATTCCTAGGCTTGATGATTTGCTCGATGAATTACATGGTGCTACTATATTCTCCAAGATAGATTTGTGTAGTGGTTATCATCAGATTCGAATCAAGGAAGGGGATGAATGGAAAACAGCCTTTAAGACTAAGAGTGGGTTATATGAGTGGCGTGTTATGCCATTTGGTTTAACTAATGCTCCTAGTACTTTCATGAGGCTCATGCATGAGGTACTTCGTCCTTTCATTGGTTCGTTTGTTGTGGTTTATTTTGATGATATTCTTGTGTATAGCAACAGTGAACAGGATCATCTTATTCATCTGAAGAAGGTTTTCCTTAAGCTAAGGGAAAAGAAGCTATATGCAAAGATGGAGAAGTGTGAATTCTTCACTTCTAGTGTGTCTTTTCTTGGTTTCATTATTTCATCTCAGGGTATTTCTATGGATGAATCCAAGGTGGAGGCAATCAAATCATGGTCAATTCCAAAGTCCATCACAGAAGTTCGAAGTTTTCATGGATTGGCATCTTTTTACAGGAGATTCATCAGAGGTTTTAGTACTATTTTGGCTCCACTGACCGAATGTATCAAAGGGGGTTCTTTCACTTGGACTCCAGCAGCTCAGGAAGCATTTGATCAGTTGAAAAGCAAGCTTTGTGAGGCACCTGTTCTAGCCTTACCAGATTTCAAGAAAGTGTTTGAAGTGGAATGTGATGCAAGTGGCGTAGGGATTGGAGCTGTTTTACAACAAGGAGGGCGTCCCATAGCCTATTTCAGTGAGAAGCTCAATCATGCCAAGCTCAACTACAGCACCTATGATAAAGAGTTCTATGCTATTATTCGTGCTTTGACTTATTGGACTCATTATCTTAGGCCATCTCAGTTTGTGTTGCATTCAGATCACCAAGCTTTGAAGTACATTAATGGACAACATAAGCTCAGTTCACGACATGCTAAATGGGTGGAGTTCCTTCAATCTTTTGATTTTGTTTTAAAGTACAAAACTGGAGTTTCTAATGTGGTTGCAGATGCATTATCTAGGAGGCATTCTATGCTTTCTCTAATGGAGGCTCGAGTTCTTGGCTTCACTCATATTAAGGAGCTTTATTATGATGATCCAGAATTTTCACCATTGATAGAAGCGTGCAAGGATGGTTCTCATGGAGCTTATTCGGTTCTAGATGGTTTTCTCTTCCGAAATAATAAGCTTTGTATCCCTAAGTGCTCACTAAGGGATTTGCTCATCAAGGAGGTTCATGGAGGAGGCCTAGCAGGACATTTTGGTATTAACAAAACTGTGGATGTTTTGCAGGAACACTTTTATTGGCCAAAACTGGCAGGTGATGTTCACTCAGTTCTAGCTCGATGTTCTACATGTCAAAAGGCCAAGAGTTCTTTTCATCAATGGCTCTATACTCCACTTCCAGTTCCTAATCAGCCATGGGAAGATGTTAGTATGGATTTCATTGTAGCTTTGCCTAGGACTCAAAGGCAAAGAGATGCTATTATGGTGGTGGTGGATCGATTCTCAAAGATGGCTCATTTCATTGCTTGCAACAAGACGGATGATGCAATTCATGTAGCTGATTTGTACTTCAAGGAGATCATTAGATTACATGGTGTACCGAAGACTATTGTTTCTGATAAGGATGTTAAGTTCCTCAGTTTCTTTTGGAAGACTTTATGGAAGCTCCTAGGTACTAAGCTCCTCTTTAGTACCACGGCGCATCCACAAACTGATGGTCAAACGGAGGTGACAAACAGGACACTTACTACTCTCCTCAGGACTCTAGTTAACAAGTCACAGAAAGATTGGGATCTAAAGCTAGCACATGCCGAATTTGCTTATAATAGGTCACCTACATATGCCACGAAGTGCTCTCCATTCGAAGTGAACTATGGGGTTAATCCTTTAAGTCCCATTGATTTACTACCTATTCCAGTTGAAGTGAGGCAAAGCAAAGATGCAGAGGAGAAGGCAAAGGAGATGAAAAAGCTTCACCAACAGATTAGAGCACGCATTGAGAAGGTTAATGAAGCTTACAAGGTCCGAGCTAATAAGCATCGAAAGGAGGTCATTTACAAGCCCGGGGACTTGGTATGGTTGCACCTAAGGAAGGAACGATTTCCATCAAGAAGGAAGAACAAACTGATGCCAAGGAGTGATGGTCCATTTAGGGTGCTTGAAAAGATCAATAACAATGCATACAAGATAGAACTACCAAGTGAGATGGGCAACATTTCGGCCACCTTCAATGTGGGTGATTTAGCTCCATATTTAGAAGAAGATTTCGAGTTACAAGAAGACTTCTCCAAACCAGGGGAGAATGATGCAGGAGGATCCATGATCAATCCAAGTCTCCTAACAAAGAGTCATCAAGAAGAGATTAAGGTGAAGGAGATTCAGTTCATTAGTTTACTTAATCCAATTTCGAACAAACAAGTACTTCGAATTGTTAATTAAGCTTAACACCTTCTTAATCTTTTTTAAGCCTTGTTGATTAATTCTTATGATCATCTTAACATCATAAAGTATTAGTAATCAAGCTTGAATTATGATTAAATAGCTTAATTAATTAGTTCTAAGTCATTAAAGTAAGCTTAGTGAAACTGTTTTGGAAGAACAGGTTTTATACGGTTTGTTTTGGGAACATTTTGGCCACGTTTTTGAGCTTTATTCTTGGCTAAGGCAACCATACATGACTCACCTGTGTGCTTACATACATCACCAACAAGCATGTGAAGAGTTGGAGGCAAGAATCAATAGGAAACGAGAGCTTCATGAAGAAGTATCCAAAACCGCAGCTCCCTGCGTCATTCTGGGCCCATCTTCATCAGTTCTGGGCAGCCGTCTTTTTTTGCTTTTGGAGCTGATTTTTTGAGGATATTTTCCTTAGAATGTCTATTTTATTACCTTAGCTTCCTTTTTGCAGTAGGACATTTTCGTTTCTCAGAATCCCTCAATCATTGCACCTAGGTACTGAAAACTGGCCAGATTTTTGTAATAGTTTAAGATGGCTTTTGTTACCTAAGCAAAACATCACCAAATGACGTGATTTTTTGGTATGTTACTGCTTTATATGTTAGGTTTGTAATGCAAGAAGTTTCATTAGACTTTGTTGAATGAATTAAGAGTTATACTCATTTCTTTGAGCTGTGCGCTTAGAGCAAAACTGGACAGTTTGTCCTAATTAAAGTCTTTGAGTTAATTAGCTAACTAACGTAGATTAGTTACTAATTTAACAAAGCAAGGTTGCACCAAGAGTTCTTCTTTGACATTGGTGGCCTAGTTTGGTGGTTCTAAGGCTAGTGAAAGTGGTGGTTGTTGGTACGGTTCCAACAAGGCTTGAAGCAAAACTGAGTCTTTGGTTCTTAACCAACGAATGCTCTTGCTTATGAAATGCTTTATGCATCATCTCAGGCTTTGGAATCGCTCACAAATGTTATCCGAGCTAGGAGTTAGGCCAAAAATACAATTTGGGTCCCCACGAACAAAGAACTGACGCGAAAAATCAGACTTCAAAATTTTCAGCTTTTGAGCACTCGAAAACCTTGCAAATGGTAAAAATAACATGTCAGGCTTTGGAATCGCTCAAAAATATTATCCGAGCTAGGAGTTAGACCGAAAATACGATTTGGGCCCCCACGAACTGAGAACCAACGCGAAAAACCGGACTTCAATATTTTCCTTTTCTGATATCACGAACCCTTTAGAAATGGTAAAAAACCATGTCAGGCTTTGGAATCTCTCAAAAATGTTATTCGAGTTAGGAGTTAGGCCTAAAATACGATTTGGGCCCCCACGAACAAAAAACTGAGGCGGAAAATCGAACTTCAAAATTTTTTGTTTCTAAGCGCTCGAACCCCTTAGAAGTGGTAAAAAAACATTTCAGGATTTGGAATCGTTCAAAAATGTTATCCGAGATAGGAGTTAGGCCTAAAATACGATTTGGGCCCCAACGAACAAAGACTTGACGCGAAAAATCGGACTTCAAAATTTTTAGCTTCAGAGCGCTCGAACCCCTTTGAAATAGTAAAAAAAATGTAAGGCTTTGGAATCACTAAAAAATGTTATCCGAGCTAGGAGTTAGGCCAAAAATATGATGTGGGCCCCCTCTAACAAAGAACAGAAGCGAAAAATCGGACTTCATACTTTTAAGCTTCTGAGTGCTCAAAAACCTTAGAAATGGTAAAAAAAAACATTTCAGGCTTTGGAATCGCTCAAAATGGTTATTCGATCTAGGAGTTAGACCTAAAATACAATTTGCGCCCCCACTAACAAAGAACCGACGCGAAAAATCAGAGTTTAAAGTTTTTAGCTTCGGAGCGAGCGGACCCCTTAGAAATGGTAAAAAAAACTTGTCAGGCTTTGGAATCTCTCACAAATGTTATCTGAGCTAGGAGTTAGGCCAAAAATACAATTTGGGCCCCCACGAACAAAGAACTGACACGAAAAATCGGACTTCAAAATTTTCAGCTTCTGAGCGCTCGAAAACCTTACAAAATTTAAAAAAGACATGTCAAGCCTTGGAATCGCTCAAAAATATTATCCGAGCTAGGAGTTAGGCCAAAAATACGATTTGGGCCCCACAAACTAAGAGCCAACGCGAAAAACCGGACTTCAATATTTTCAGCTTCTGATATCACGAACCCTTTAGAAATGGTAAAAAACCATGCCAGGCTTTTGAATCGCTCAAAAATGTTTTTCGAGTTAGGAGTTAGGCCTAAAATACGATTTGGGCCGCCACGAAAAAGAACTGACGCGCAAAATCGGACTTCAAAATTTTTAGCTTCTAAGCGCTCGAACCCCTTAGAACTGTTAGAAAAACATTTCAGGATTTGGAATCGCTCAAAAATGTTATCCGAGCTAGGAGTTAGGCCTAAAATACGATTTGGGTCCCAACGAACAAAGACTTGACGCGAAAAATCGGACTTCAAAATTTTTAGCTTTTGAGCTCTCGAACCCTTTAGAAATGGTAAAAAAAACATGTGACGCTTTGAAATTGCTCAAAAATGTAATCCGAGGTAGGAGTTAGGCCTAAAATACGATCTCGGCCCCCACGAACAAGGAACCGACGCGAAAAATCGAACTTCAAAATTTTTAGCTTCTGAGCGCTTGCACCCCGTACAAATGGTAAAAAAAACATGTAAGACTTTGGAATCACAAAAAAATGTTATTCAAGCTAGGAGTTCGGCCAAAAATACGATGTGGGCCCCCTCGAACAAAGAACCGACGCGGAAATTGGTAAAAAAACCATGTCAGGCTTTGGAATCGCTCAAAAATGTTATCCGAGCTAGGAGATAGCCCAAAAATAGGATTTGGGCTGCAAATGCTAAAAATCGAACTTCGATTTTTTCAGCTTCTGAGATCACGAACCCCTTGAAAATGGTAAAAAAACATGTCAGGCTTTGGAATCGCTCAAAAAGATTTTTCAAGCTAGGAGTGAGGCCTAAAATACGATTTGGGTCCCCACTAACAAATAACCGACGCGAAAATTTGGCCTTCAAAGTTTTTAGCTTCGGAGTGGTCGAAACCCTTACAATTGGTAAAAAAAAACATGTCTGGCTTTGTTATCCGAGCTAGGAGTTGGACCAAAAATACGATTTGGGCCCCAACAAACAAAGAACCGACGCGAAAAATCGGACTTCAATATTTTCAGTTTCTGAACGCTTGAACCCCTTAGAAATGGTAAATAAACATGTCAGGCTTTGGAATAGCTCAAAAATGTTATTCGAGCTAAGAGTTCGGCCAAACATACGATTTGGGCTGCAAACGCTAAAATTCGAACTTCGATTTTTTCAGCTTCTGAGATCACGAACCCCTTAAAAAATACTAAAAAAACATGTCAAGCTTTGGAATCGCTCAAAAAGGTTTTTCGAGCTAGGAGTTACGCCTAAAATACGATTTGGGCCCCCACGAACTAAGAACCGACGCCAAAAATTGAACTTCAAAATTTTTAGCTTCTGAGCGCTCGAATCCCTTATAAATAGTAAAAACAAACATGTAAGGCTTCAAAATCACTAAAAAATGTTATCCGAGCTAGGTGTTAGGCTAAAAATACGATGTGGGCCCCCTCAAACAATGAACCGACGCGAAAATTCGGAATTCATAATTTTCAGCTTCTGAGAGCTCGAACCCCTTAGAAATGTTAAAAAAAACCATGTTAGGCTTTGGAATCGCTCAAAAATGTTATGTGAGCTAGGAGTTAGCCCAAAAATACGATTTAGGCTACCACGAACAAAGAACCAACCGCTAAAAATCGAACTTCGATTTTTTCTGCTTCTGAGATCACGAACCTTTTGAAAATGGTAAAAAAAACATGTCAGGCTTTGGAATCGCTCAAAAAGGTTATTCGATCTAGGAGTTAGGACTAAAATACGATTTGGGCCCCCACGAACAAAGACCGACGCGAAAAATTGGACTTCAAAGTTTTTAGCTTCGGAGAGGTCAGGCCCCTTAGAAATGGTAAAAAAACATGTCAGGCTTTGGAATCGTTCAAAAATGTTATCCGAGCTAGGAGTTAGGCCAAAAATATGATGTGGGTCCCCACGAACAAATAACCGACTCGAAAAATCGGACTTCAAAATTTTCAGCTTCTAAGCGCTCGAACCCCTTAGAGATGGTAAAAAACATGTCGGGCTTTGGAATCGCTCATAAATGATATCTGAGCTAGGAGTTAGGCAAAAAATACGATTTGGGCCCCACGAACAAAGAACCAACACGAAAAATAGGATTTCGATATTTTCAGCTTTTGAGATCATGAACCCCTTAAAAATGGTAAAAAAAATGTCAGGCTTTGGAATAGCTCAAAAATGTAATCCGAGCTAGGAGTTAGGCCTAAAATACGATTTGGGCTCCACGAACAAAGAACCGACGCGAAAAATCGAACTTCAAAATTTTTAGCTTCTGAGCGTTCGAACCCATTAGAAATGGTAAAAAAAACATGTCAGGCTTTGGAATCGCTCAAAAATGTTATCCGAGCTAGGAGTTGGGCCAAAAATACGATTTGGGACCCAACAAACAAAGAACCGACAAGAAAATTTAGACTTAAATATTTTCAGTTTCTGAACGTTTGAACCCCTTAGAAATGGTAAAAAAACATGTCAGGCTTTGGAATCGCTCAAAAATGTTATCCGAGCTAAGAGTTAGGCCAAAAATACGATCTGGGTTGCAAACTCTAAAAATCAAACTTCGATTTTTTCAGTTTCTGAGATCACGAACCCCTAAAAAATTCTAAAAAAACATGTCAGGCTTTGGAATCGTGCAAAAAGGTTATTCGAGCTAGGAGTTAGGCCTAAAATACGATTTGGGCCCCCACGAACAAAGAACCGACGCAAAAAATTGAACTTCAAACTTTTTAGCTTTTGAGCGCTCGAACCCCTTAGAAATAGTAATAAAAACATGTAAGGCTTTGGAATCACTAAAAAATGTTATCCGAGCTAGGAGTTAGGCCAAAAATACGATGTGGGCCCCCTCTAACAAAGAACCGACGCGAAAAATCGGACTTCATAATTTTGAGCTTCTGAGCGCTCGAACTCCTTATGATGGAGGTCCACCTAGCTATTGACTCCAAGACCAAGAACAAGGTTGCTTGTGTGTTAAGGGATGTTCTGAATTCCCTTAAGAGTATTGAGTCCTTTAAGTCCCTTGAAAGTGTCCTTAGCTTAGTTAATTGATTATTGACTAAGTTACTATCTTTATTGCTTTATTAGGAGTCTAGTTAATAAAATGTACTCTTCGTTAATTTAATGTCATATTAGATTAACTAGGAAAGTCTTAGTTGAGTTGTAATTTCCTTTTTAGAAAGTAGAAAGTCAACTAGGGTTGCAAATGGAAGCATGGACGAGTGAAGCAAGGAAATGGCGCCTAAAACATAAGAAAATGGCGCCTAGGGTTTACTAGAGATAAGGATAGAAATTCCCTTCTATCTTTTACACAAAATGGGCGCCCAAAGTCTATCTTATGCACAAAATGGGCGGCTAAGCTACAAAGATCAAGCTAAAGGAATCATTTTCCCTCCAAAGCTCATATTAGGCGCCTAACCTAATCAGATTAGGGTTTGGTTTCCTACTTTGAAGGGATAAGTGAGAATATCAAGGAAAATGGTCAAAGATGGCGTCACAAATGATAGAGAGTGAAGTGGATCGACTTCAACCCTAGTTAGATAGGTTTTTAGCTTAATTAGTTTAATTATTATTTTTATTTTCAGTAATTATCTTTTATAGAGTCAAGGACATGTATTTAAAGGGCACATTTTCAGTTGAATCAAATGATGAGTTAATCAAAGCGCCTATGCTAGCTTGATTTTGAGCTTGAATCAAGTGGTGTTCTTAGTACCTTAATATTGACTTAGTGGTGACTTCTGTATCTAAGTTAATTTAAGTAAAGCTTAACTATCAATCATTATTCATAATCAAACCTATTCTTCCTAGAGCATAGCCAGAATATAACACCTTAGAAATGGTAAAAAAATACCATGTCAGGCTTTGGAATCGCTCAAAAATGTTATCCGAGCTAGGAGTTGGCCCAAAAATACGATTTGGGATGCCACGAACAAAGAACCAAACGCTAAAAATCGAACATTGATTTTTTTAGCTTCTTAAAAATGGAAAAAAAACATGTCAGACTTTGGAATCGCTCAAAATGGTTATTCGATCTAGGACTTCGGCCTAAAATACGATTTGGGCCCCCACGAACAAACAACAGACACGAAAAATCGGACTTCAAAGTTTTTAGCTTCAGAGCGGTCGAACCCCTTAGAAATCGTAAAAAAACATGTCAGGCTTTGGAATCGCTCACAAATGTTATCCGAGCTAGCAGTTAGGCCAAAAATACAATTTGGGACCCCACGAACAAAGAACTGACGCGAAAAATCAGACTTCAAAATTTTCATCTTCTGAGCGCTCGAAAACCTTACAAATGGTAAAAAAAACATGTCAGGCTTTGGAATCGCTCAAAAATATTATCCGAGGTAGGAGTTAGGCCGAAAATACGATTTGGGCCCCCTCAAACAAAGAACCGACGCGAAAAATCGGAATTCATAATTTTAAGCTTCTGAGCGCTCGAACCCCTTAGAAATGGTAAAAAAACCATGTTAGGCTTTGGAATCGCTCAAAAATGTTATCTGCGCTAGGAGTTAGCCCAAAAATACGATTTAGGCTGCCACGAACAAAGAACCAACCGCTAAAAATCGAACTTCGATTTTTTCAGCTTCTGAGATCATGAACCTTTTAAAAATGGTAAAAAAAATATGTCATGCTTTGGAATCGCTCAAAAAGGTTATTCGATCTAGGAGTTAGGCCTAAAATACGATTTGGGCCCCCACGAACAAAGAACCGACGCGAAAAATCGGACTTCAAAGTTTTTATCTTCGGAGCGGTCAGACCCCTTAGAAATGGTAAAAAAACATGTCAGGCATTGGAATCGTTCAAAAATGTTATCCGAGCTAGGAGTTAGGCCAAAAATATGATGTGGGCCCCCACGAACAAATAACCGACTCGAAAAATCGGACTTCAAAATTTTCAGCTTCTAAGCACTCGAACCCCTTGGAAATGGTAAAAAACATGTCGGGCTTTGGAATCGCTCATAAATGATATCTGAGCTAGGAGTTAGGCAAAAAATACGATTTGGGCCCCCACGAACAAAGAACCAACACGAAAAATAGGAGTTCGATATTTTCAGCTTCTGAGATCATGAACCCCTTAAAAATGGTAAAAAAAAACATGTCAGGCTTTGGAATAGCTCAAAAATGTTATCCGAGCTAGGAGTTAGGCCTAAAATACGATTTGGGCCCCAAGAATAAAGAACCGACGCGAAAAATCGGACTTCAAAATTTTTAGCTTCTGAGCGTTCGAACCCATTAGAAATGGTAAAAAATATGTCAGGCTTTGGAATTGCTCAAAAATGTTATCCGAGCTAGGAGTTGGGCCAAAATACGATTTGGGCCCCAACAAAGAAAGAACCGACGCGAAAAATTGGACTTCAATATTTTCAGTTTCTGAACGTTTGAACCCCTTAGAAATGGTAAAAAAAAACACGTCAGGCTTTGGAATCGCTCAAAAATGTTATCCGAGCTAAGAGTTATGATGGAGGTCCATCTAGCTCCATTGATTCCAAGACCAAGAACATGGTTGCTTGTGTGTTAAGGGATGTTCTGAATTCCCTTAAGAGTATTGAGTCCTTTAAGTCCCTTGAAAATGTCCTTAGCTTAGTTAATTGATTATTGACTAAGTTACTATCTTTATTGCTTTATTAGGAGTCTAGTTAATAAAATGTACTCTTAGTTAATTTAATGATATATTAGATTAACTAGGAAAGTCTTAGTTGAGTTGTAATTTCCATTTCTAGAAAGAAGAAAGTCAACTAGGGTTACAAAGGAAGGCAAGGACGGATGAAGCAAGGAAAATGAAGAAAATGGCGCCTAACATATCAGAAAATGGCGCCTAGGGTTTACTAAAGATAAGATAGAAATTCCCTTCTATCTTCTACACAAAATGGGCGCCCAAAGCCTATCTTTTACACAAAATGGGCGGCCAAGCTACAAGGATCAAGGAAAAGGAATCATTTTCCCTCCAAAGCTTATCTTAGGCGCCTAACCTAATCAGATTAGGGTTTGGTGTCCTACTTTGATGGGATAAGTGAGAATATCAAGGAAAATGGTCCAAGATGGCGTCACAAATGGAGGGGAGTGAAGTAGATCGATTTCAACCCTAGTTAGGATAGGTTTTATCTTAATTAGTTTAATTATTTCTTTTTTTTTTCAGTAATTATCTTTTAGAGAGTCAAGGACATGTATTTAAAGGGCTTGAGTCATTAATAAACATTCATTAGACGTTTTATACATTGAACTGTCGAGTTTATTTTTGCTTTGGTTAATTCATCATTAATCCAAGCGCCTATGCTAGCTTGATTTCGAGCTTGAATCGAGTGGTGTTCTTAGGACCTTAATATTGACTTAGTGGTGATTTCTGTATCTAAGTTAAATTAAGTAAAGCTTAACTATCAATTAAATTCATAATCCAACCTATTCTGCCTAGAGCATAGCCAGAATATAACATCTTGGTAGCAGAGCCAACAAAAATTCTAGCCTAAATTCGTCCAAACACAAACCCTAAACACAATGTCAGGAACTAGCCAAACCAACAAACAATTACAAGAGAGACTCGTAACCATGGAAGCAGAGAGGCGTGAGAGTGAGGCCAGGATGACCTTACTACAAGATCAAGTAAAGAGTTTGTCTTTAAGGTTGAGAAGACAAAGAGGAGATGAACCCTTTGGGAGTTCTGATGGAGAAAGTGATGACGCATCTAGGGTTCCACCCTTTCAAAATGATCAACGAAATTTCAATGACTTTAAGGTGGATCTTCCTGAGTATGATGGCAAGTTGGATGCAGACGAATTTGTAGAGTGGTTAAGGACTGTTGAAAGAGTCTTTGATTACAAGCAAATTCCGGAGGATAAGAAGGTCAAGCTTGTTGCTCTCAAGCTTCGAAAATATGCATCAACATGGTGGGCTAGCAAGTGCAGCAAGAGAGAAAGAGATGGAAAGGAAAAGATTAGAGAATGGACGAAAATGAAGAAACTACTTAAAACAAAATTTCTTCCCACCTACTATGTTCAAGAGAACTTTTCCAAATTCCACCACCTACAACAAGGTTCGAATTCAGTGGAGGCATATGCAAGGGAATTCGAGTCATATCTTGATGCATAAAGCATTTCATAAGCAAGAGCATTCGTTGGTTAAGAACCGAAGAATCAGTTTTGCTTCAAGCCTTGTTGGAACCGTACCAACAACCACCACTTTCACTAGCCTTAGAACCACCAAACTAGGCCACCAATGTCAAAGAAGAGCTCTTGGTGCAACCTTGCTTTGTTAAATTAGTAACTAATCTACGTTAGTTAGCTAATTAACTCAAAGACTTGAATTAGAACAAACTGTCCAGTTTTACTCTAAGCGCACAGCTCAAAGAAATGAGTATAACTCTTAATTCATTCAACAAAGTCTAATGAAACTTATTGCATTACAAACCTAACATATAAAGCAGTAACATACCAAAAATTCACGTCATTTGGTGATGTTTTGCTTAGGTAACAAAAGCCATCTTAAACTATTACAAAAATCTGGCCAGTTTTCAGTACCTAGGTGCAATGATTGAGGGATTCTGAGAAACGAAAATGTCCTACTGCAAAAAGGAAGCTAAGGTAATAAAATAGACATTCTAAGGAAAATATCCTCAAAAAATCAGCTCCAAAAGCTAAAAAAGACGGCTGCCCAGAACTGATGAAGATGGGCCCAGAATGACGCCTGATTGCTGCGGTTTTGGATACTTCTTCATGAAGCTCTCATTTCCTATTGATTCTTGCCTCCAACCCTTCACATGCTTGTTGGTGATGTATGTAAGCACACAGGTGAGTCATGTATGGTTGCCTTAGCCAAGAATAAAGCTCAAAAACATGCTCAAAACGTTCCCTAAACCAACCGTATAAAATCTGTTCTTCCAAAACAGTTTCACTAAGCTTACTTTAATGACTTAGAACTAACTAATTAAGCTATTTAATCATAATTCAAGCTTTATTACTAATACTTTATGATGTTAAGATGATCATAAGCATTAATCAACAAGGCTTAAAATAGATTAAGAAGGTGTTAAGCTTAATTAACAATTCGAAGTACTTGTTTGTTCGAAATTGGATTAAGTAAACTAATGAACTGAATCTCCTTCACCTTAATCTCTTCTTGATGACTCTTTGTTAGGAGACTTGGATTGATCATGGATGCTCCTGCATCATATCTCATGAAGTGTGAAGTGCAAGAGGATGAACCTCAAACCCTGGTAAGATTTCTTGGTGGTTTGGATGTTAAAATTGCTAACATAGTTGAATTACATCCTTTTTCTAGTTTGGAGGACTTGATCATCTTGGCTCACAAGGTGGAAAAACAACAAAAGAGCAAAGGAAAGACTGAAGTGGCTCGTTCTTACCCTAAACCTAACACCTACTCTAAGCCAAACACGAACTTTTCTAAAACTACCCCAAACTCGAACCAAAAATCCCCAAACACCCCAAATACCTTCACTCCAAACACGTTCACCCCAAATAGATCTACTAGAAAGTGCTTTAGATGTCAAGGAGGAGGACATATTGCTTCTGAATGCCCCAATAAAAGAATTGTAACCCTAGTAGAGTATGAAACCCTAGAGGAGGCGGATGATGTAGTCATGGAGGTGTGTGATGATAAGGAGTATGGAGAAGAGATTGTTGGCCCTGATGATGGTGAATGCTTGGTTGTTAGGAGAGCTTTGAGCGGCGTGATAGATGAAGAGAAGTCACAACAACGAGAAGCCATATTCCATACTAGATGCACTGTTGAGAATAAGGTGTGCACCTTGATTATTGATGGAGGGAGTTGTAACAACGTGGCGTCTCAAACTATGGTGGATAAGTTGAAGCTTTCAACTTCGCCTCATCCTAAGCCATATGTGATTCAATGGCTCAATCAAGGTAAAGGTATCCAAGTTACTCATCGTTTACTATTATCTTTTAGTATTGGTAGTAACTATAAAGAGGAGATTTGGTGTGATATTATTCCTATGGATGCTTGTCATGTGTTGTTAGGGCGTCCTTGGTTGTTTGATAGGAGAGTCATACATGATGGTTATAAAAACACATATTCATTCACTAAAGATGGAAAGAAAGTAACCCTAACCCCTATCATGTCTATCCCTACCTCTAAACAACATTCGACTAAAGAGAAATATCACTCACTCACCACCTTATTGAAATCTGATTATCATGAACTTAGTCCTTTTCGTGATTTGTTGTTGAATATAGATCAAAAGGAACAAGTTGATAGTAATCTAGATCACCCCTTACTTGTCCCATTGCTTGAAAACTACAAAGATGTCTTCCCACATGAAATACCCCACGGCCTAGCCCCAAAAGAGACATCCAACACAAAATTGACCTAATTCCTGGCGCCATGTTACCTAACAAGCCTGCCTATAGAACCAACCCTAAAGAAACTGAAGAAATAAGGAGGCAAGTGAATGAATTGTTGTCCAAGGGCATGATTAGAGAGTCTTTGAGTCCTTGTGCGTTCCAACTCTCTTAGTACCAAAGAAGAATGGTGAGTGGCGTATGTGTGTGGATAGTAGAGCTATCAACAAGATCACTATCAAGTACAGATTTCCAATTCCAAGATTGAATGACTTGTTAGATGATCTCAATGGATCTAATGTGTTCTCTAAGATCGATTTGAGAAGTGGATACCATCAAATTCGCATTTGTGAAGGGGATGAATGGAAGGCTGCCTTCAAGACAAAGGAGGGTTGTATGAGTGGCTTGTTATGCCATTTGGATTGTCTAATGCTCCGAGTACTTTCATGCGCTTAATGAATCAAACCATGAAGCCTTTTTTGGGCATATTTGTAGTAGTTTATTTTGATGATATACTTATCTATAGTATGAATGAATGTGAGCATGCAAAACACTTAGATCAAGTGTTTAGTGTGTTGAGAGCCGAAAGCTTGTATGGGAACTTAGAAAAATGTCACTTCTTTTCTAGTCAAGTTATATTTTTAGGTTTCATTATCTCTAAAGATGGAATCAAGGCTGATGAGAAGAAGGTGCAAGCAATCAAGGAGTGGCCTACTCCCACTTCAATACAACAAGTTCGAAGCTTTCATGGACTAGCTTCCTTTTATAGGAGGTTTGTTCGAAATTTCAGTGCTATCATGACTCCAATTACAGAGATAACAAAGCTAAAGAAGTTTGAGTGGAGTGAACAAGCCAACAAGGCGTTTGAGGAGGTAAAAGCTCAATTGATTAGTGCTCCTATTTTAGCTTTACCTAACTTTAATGAAGTTTTTGAGGTTGAATGTGATGCATCTGGCGTGGGAATTGGAGCTGTGCTGTCTCAAAATGGAAGGCCTTTGGCCTACTTTAGTGAGAAAATAAACGAGGCAAAGAGAAAGTACTCGACCTATGACAAAGAATTCTATGCTTTGGTTCGTGCTTTGGACCATTGGAGACACTATCTCATTGCAAAGGAGTTTATTCTCCATTCAGATCATGAGGAGCTTAAGTACCTCCAAAGCCAACAGAAATTGCAGCCTAGACATGCTAAATGGGTGGAATACCTTCAAACATTCCATTTTACTATTAAGCATAAAGCAGGGAAGATGAACAAAGGTGCTGATGCCTTATCTAGGAGGTACTTGTTGCTTTCTACCTTAAGCCCTAAGGTGATGGGGCTTGAATTGTTGAAAGAATGTTATGTAGAGGACAAGGACTTTGGTGTTTTGTTTGAAAAGTGCCATAATCGCCCAAGTGGTGATTATTATCTCTTAAAGGGGTTTCTTTTTAAAGGAAATCGTCTTTGTATTCCTAGGCACAGTATGAGAGTGTCCTTAGTCAAGGAGTTTCATGAAGGTGGGCTTGCTGGCCACTTTGGAATAGAAAAGACTATTATGCTTGTGGTGGTATTTCTTTTGGCCTAGATTGGCAAGAGATGTAGAGTTCTTAATTAAGAGGTGCTTGATATGCCAAAGGCTAAGGGACATTTACTACCTCAAGGGTTGTTTATGCCTCTTCCTGTTCCTCAAGCACCATGGGAAGATGTGAGCTTGGATTTCATTACAGGATTACCTAGAACCCAACGCCAAAAAGATTCAATCATGGTGGTGGTTGATAGGTTTTCCAAGATGGCACACTTTGTGGCGTGCCATACTACTAACGATGCTGTTTCTTGTGCTAACTTGTATTTCAGGGACATTGTTAGGTTGCATGGAGTGCCAAAAACGATGGTTAGTGATCGAGACCCAAAGTTCTTAAGTCACTTTTGGCTTACACTTTGGAAGAAGATGGGGACGAAGCTGAAATTTAGTACCTCTAGCCATCCTCAAACTGATGGTCAAACAGAGGTCACCAATAGAACCCTAGGAACCCTAATTCGAGCCCTAGCTACAAAAAGCCCTAAACAATGGGAGGAGATGCTACCTCACGCTGAGTTTGCCTACAATCGAGTTCCTAGCAAGACTACTGGCCTTAGTCCATTCTTTGTGGTCTATGGTCAAAACCACTGCACCCCTATTGACTTATCCCTTTCCCTACCACCACAAAATATAGCCATGAAGCCGAAAATAGAGTGAAAGAGATCCAAAAGCTACATGAATACGTGAGAGGAAAAATTGAGAAAGCCAATGAGAGAACCAAGGAGAGGGTTGACAAGAAAAAGAGAAATGTCCAATTCAAAGAGGGTGATATGGTTTGGATTCATCTAAGGAAGGAACGTTTCCCTTCTAAACGAAAATCCAAACATAGTCCTCGAGCTGATGGTCCATTTAGGTGATTGAGAAGGTCAACAACAATGCCTACAAGATCGAGTTGCCTGGAGACTATGGAGTTTCAGCCACTTTCAACGTTGCTGATTTGAGCCCGTTCTATGATGATGAAGAAGAGCTACCAAGTTTGAGGTCAAACTCCTCAAAGAAGGAGAGGATGATGGGGTCCATCTAGCTCCATTGATTCCAAGACCAAGAACATGGTTGCTTGTGTGTTAGGGATGTTCTGAATTCCCTTAAGAGTATTGAGTCCTTTAAGTCCTTGAAAATGTCCTTAGCTTAGTTAATTGATTATTGACTAAGTTACTATCTTTATTGCTTTATTAGGAGTCTAGTTAATAAAATGTACTCTTAGTTAATTTAATGATATATTAGATTAACTAGGAAAGTCTTAGTTGAGTTGTAATTTCCATTTCTAGAAAGAAGAAAGTCAACTAGGGTTACAAAGGAAGGCAAGGACGGATGAAGCAAGGAAAATGAAGAAAATGGGCCAACATATCGAAAAGGGCCTAGGGTTTACTAAAGATAAGATAGAAATTCCCTCTATCTTCTACACAAAATGGGCGCCCAAAGCCTATCTTTTACACAAAATGGGCGGCCAAGCTACAAGGATCAAGGAAAAGGAATCATTTTCCCTCCAAAGCTTATCTTAGGCGCCTAACCTAATCAGATTAGGTTTGGTGTCCTACTTTGAAGGGATAAGTAAGAATATCAAGGAAAATGGTCCAAGATGGCGTCACAAATGGAGGGGAGTGAAGTGGATCGATTTCAACCCTAGTTAGGATAGGTTTTATCTTAATTAGTTTAATTATTTCTTTTTTTTCAGTAATTATCTTTTAGAGAGTCAAGGACATGTATTTAAAGGGCTTGAGTCATTAATAAACATTCATTAGATGTTTTATACATTGAACTTTCGAGTTTATTTTTGCTTTGGTTAATTCATCATTAATCCAAGCGCCTATGCTCGCTTGATTTCGAGCTTGAATCAAGTGGTGTTCTTAGGACCTTAATATTGACTTAGTGGTGATTTCTGTATCTAAGTTAAATTAAGTAAAGCTTAACTATCAATTAAATTCATAATCCAACCTATTCTGCCTAGAGCATAGCCAGAATATAACAAGTTAGGCCAAAACTACGATTTGGGTTGCAAACGCTAAAAATCGAACTTCGTTTTTTTCAGCTTCTGAGATCACGAACCCCTTAAAAATGCTAAAAAAACATGTCAGGCTTTGGAATCGCTCAAAAAGGTTATTCGAGCTAGGAGTTAGGCCTAAAATACGATTTGGGCCCCCACGAACAAAGAACCGACGCAAAAAATCGAACTTCAAAATTTTTAGCTTCTGAGCGCTCGAACCCCTTAGAAATAGTAAAAAATACATGTAAGGCTTTGGAATCACTAAAAAATGTTATCCGAGTTAGGAGTTAGGCCAAAAATACGATGTGGGCCCCCTCTAACAAAGAACCGACGCGAAAAATCGGACTTCATAATTTATAGCTTCTGAGCGCTCGAACCCCTTAGAAATGGTAAAAAAAACCATGTTAGGCTTTGGAATCGCTCAAAAATGCTATCCGAGCTAGGAGTTAGCCCAAAAATACGATTTGTGATGCCACGAACAAAGAACCAAACGCTAAAAATTGAATTTCGATTTTTTCAGCTTCTTAAAAATGAAAAAAAACATGTCAGACTTTGGAATCGCTCAAAATGGTTATTCGATCTAGGACTTCGGCCTAAAATACGATTTGGGCCCCCACGAACAAACAACCGACGCGAAAAATCGGACTTCAAAGTTTTTAGCTTCGGAGCGGTCGAACCCCTTAGACATGGTAAAAAAAACATGTCAGGCTTTGGTGATGGAGGTCCACCTAGCTCCATTGACTCCAAGACCAAGAACATGGTTGCTTGTGTGTTAAGGGATGTTCTGAATTCCCTTAAGAGTATTGAGTCCTTTAAGTCCCTTGAAAGTGTCCTTTGCTTAGTTAATTGATTATTGACTAAGTTACTATCTTTATTGCTTTATTAGGAGTCTAGTTAATAAAATGTACTCTTAGTTAATTTAATGTCATATTAGATTAACTAGGAAAGTCTTAGTTGAGTTGTAATTTCCTTTTTAGAAAGTAGAAAGTCAACTAGGGTTGCAAATGGAAGCATGGACGAGTGAAGCAAGGAAATGGCGCCTAAAACATAAGAAAATGGCGCCTAGGGTTTACTAGAGATAAGGATAGAAATTCCCTTCTATCTTTTACACAAAATGGGCGCCCAAAGTCTATCTTATGCACAAAATGGGCGGCCAAGCTACAAAGATCAAGCTAAAGGAATCATTTTCCCTCCAAAGCTCATATTAGGCGCCTAACCTAATCAGATTAGGGTTTGGTTTCCTACTTTGAAGGGATAAGTGAGAATATCAAGGAAAATGGTCAAAGATGGCGTCACAAATGATAGAGAGTGAAGTGGATCGACTTCAACCCTAGTTAGATAGGTTTTTAGCTTAATTAGTTTAATTATTATTTTTATTTTCAGTAATTATCTTTTAGAGAGTCAAGGACATGTATTTAAAGGGCACATTTTCAGTTGAATAAAGATAGTAACTTAGTCAATAATCAATTAACTAAGCTAAGGACACTTTCAAGGGACTTAAAGACGTTTATACACATTGAACTTTCGAGTTTACCTTGCTTTGATTAATTCAATCATTAATCCAAGCACCTATGCTAGCTTGATTTTGAGCTTGAATCAAGTGGTGTTCTTAGGACCTTAATATTGACTTAGTGGTGATTTCTGTATCTAAGTTAAATTAAGTAAAGCTTAACTATCGTTCATAATTCATAATCAAACCTATTCTGCCTAGAGCATAGCCAGAATATAACATCTTGGTATTAGAGCCAACATAAATCCTAGCCTAAATTCATCCAAACACAAACCCTAAACACAATGTCTAGCCAAACCAACGAACAGTTACAGGAGAGACTCATAACAATGGAGGAAGAGAGGCGTGAGAGTGAGGCCAGAATGACCTTACTTCAGGATCAAGTAAGGAGTTTGTCTTTAAGGTTGAGAAAACAAAGAGGAGACGAACCCTTTGGGAGTTCTGATGGAGAAAGTGATGATGCATCTAGGGTTCCATCCATCCAAAATGGTCAAAGAAACTTCAATGACTTTAAGGTGGATCTTCCTGAGTATGATGGCAAGTTAGATGCAGACGAATTTGTAGAGTGGTTAAGGACTGTTGAAAGAGTCTTTGACTACAAGCAAATTCCGGAGGATAGGAAGGTCAAGCTTGTTGCTCTCAAGCTTCGAAAGTATGCATCAACATGGTGGGCTAGCAAGTGCAGCAAGAGAGAAAGAGAAGGAAAGGAAAAGATTAGAGAGTGGACGAAAATGAAGAAACTACTCAAAACGAAGTTCCTTCCTACCTACTATGTTCAAGAGAACTTTTCCAAGTTACATCACCTACAACAAGGTTCGAATTCAGTGGAGACCTATGCAAGGGAATTCGAGTCATATCTCATGAAGTGTGAAGTGCAAGAGGATGAACCTCAAACTCTGGTAAGATTTCTTGGTGGTTTGGATGTTAAGATTGCTAACATAGTTGAATTGCATCCTTTTTCTAGTTTGGAGGACTTGATCATCTTGGATCACAAGGTGGAGAAACAACAAAAGAGCAAAGGAAAGGCTGAAGTGGCTCGTTCTTACCCTAAACCTAACACCTACTCTAAGCCAAACACAAACTTTTCTAAAACTACCCCAAGCTCGAACCAAAAATCCCCAAACACCCCAAATACCTTCACCCCAAACACTTTCACCCCAAATAGATCTACTAGAAAGTGCTTTAGATGTCAAGGAGGAGGACATATTGCTTCTGAGTGTCCTAACAAAAGAATTGTAACCCTAGTAGAGTATGAAACCCTAGAGGAGGCGGATGATGTAGTCATGGAGGCGTGTGAAGAGGAGGCATATGGAGAAGAGGTTGTTGGTCCTGATGAGGGTGAATGCTTGGTTGTTAGGAGAGCCTTGAGTGGCGTGGTAGATGAGGAGAAATCACAACAAAGAGAGGCCATATTCCATACTAGATGTACTATTGAGAACAAGGTGTGCACCTTGATTATTGATGGAGGGAGTTGTACCAATGTGGCGTCCCAAACTATGGTGGATAAGTTGAAACTTTCAACTACTCTCACCCTAAGCCATATGTGATTCAATGGCTTAATCAAGATAAAGGTATCCAAGTTACTAATCGTTTGCTATTGTCTTTCAGTATTGGTGATACATATGGAATTAGGCAAATGAGAGCATTAAGATTACGAAAGAAATAGAAGAAAATCGATAACTATCCGTGTTCGTAAAAACGAACTACCACCACTTCCTCCAACCAAAGAACCACCAAACTAAAGGTTATATATTATGGCAAAGTAGCCTCTAATAATAACCCACTTTAAGTTCTAACAATCGAATCAACGTAAGATTGCAAGAAATTAAAGATTTAATACAAAGATCAAAACTGATCCGGAAAATAACCTAGCACACAGCGTCGGTTTTTAATAGTTTTCAATACTCAAATGAATTCCAAATTATGATTATGATACCTTGTTACAAACTAAACTTATAAGGCTACATCATACCAAAAAATGACATTATTTCTTTGTCATTTTCTATACTAAAAAAAGAAAAGAAAATGACATTGCTGAAAAACGTGTCAGTTTTCAGCACCCTTCTAGAAACAGGCTAAGATGACCTAATGGCTGATCTAATACACAAAAAAGGGCGGTGGAACATTAATATAGACATAAAATGGAAGTTAACCACCAAGTTACACATCATTTGGCCAAATAAATGCTGCTGCCCAGATCAGATGAAAAAAACGTAGGTTCACGTCAGCCAGCAACAGATCAGCATATCTCTTCCTTAAACTCTGAATTCTCATTCTTTTTTTGTTCCTTTGGCCAAGTGACACCTATATACTGATATTAGACATCCATGAGGTCATTATAAGCTTGAACTGGCATGGAAAAATCAAGATTAAAGCCCTTCAAACTTGTTAACAAAAACTGATTCAGTCTTTAGTGAAACTGAAACTTAACTTAAGTACTTTAAACTTTACATATGGTCTAATTAAGCTAATTTATATTTCATCAAACATAATTAGTCACATTTAATGATGTGTTAAGGTACCATTAAATATGTTAATCATGCTTACAAAAGATTAGAAGATCATAGCTTAATTAAGACTTGTTTAATTAGCACTTTAGGAACATTAGTGCTATTTAAACTAAAAAATTGCACCTCCATCTTTTCTTCTTTATTTCCAAGAAGACTCGGAGCTTGGGTAGATTCTCCTGCATCATTCTCTCCGGGTGCGGAAGAGTCTTCTTGTTCCTCTACGGGTTCTTCAAAATATGGAGCTAGATCACCAACATTGAAAGTAGCTGAGATGTTGCCCATTTCATCCGGTATCTCGATCTTGTAGGCATTATTGTTGATCCTTTCGAGCACTTTGAACGGTCCATCACTTCGAGGCATAAGTTTATTCTTTCTTCTAGTTGGAAACCGTTCCTTTCTCAAATGTAACCATACTAGATCCCCGGGCTTGTATAAAATCTCTTTTCTATGTTTGTTGGCACGTACTTTGTAGGCTTCATTAACGCGTTCGATTCTTTCTCGGATTTGCTGATGAAGCTTTTTCATTTCTTTTGCCTTTTCTTCAGCCTCTTTGCTACTATGAACTTCAATAGGAAGAGGAAGTAAATCAATAGGACTTAAAGGATTGATCCCATAATTTACCTCGAATGGTGAGCGTTTAGTAGCATATGTAGGAGATCTGTTGTAGGCAAATTCAGCATGTGCCAACTTGATATCCCAATCTCGTTGAGACTTGTTGACTAAAGTTCTAAGTAGTGTAGTCAACGTTTTATTAGTTACCTCGGTCTGTCCATCAGTTTGTAGATGAGCAACAGTACTAAACAACAACTTAGTACCTAGCAGCTTCCATAAAGTTTTCCAAAAGTAACTGAGAAACTTGACAACTTTATCTGATACAATGGATCTCGGAACTCCATGGAGACGGATGATTTCTTTGAAAAATAAATCAGCTACATGAACTGCATCATCTGTCTTGCTACAAGCAATAAAGTGAGCCATCTTCGAAAATCTATCTACTACTACCATAATGGCATCTTTTTGACGTTGAGTTCTTGGTAGAGCTACTATAAAATCCATGCTCACATCTTCCCATGGTTGAACTGGAACAGGGAGAGGTGTATATAGCCCTTGATGAAAAGAACTTTTAGCCTTTTGACAGATAGAACATCGAGCTAAAACTGTATGAACATCACTAGCAAGTTTTGGCCAATAAAAGTGTTCATGTAATACATCAACAGTTTTATTAATGCCAAAGTGACCAGCTAATCCTCCTCCATGTACCTCCTTGATTAATAAATCCCTTAATGGACATTTAGGGATGCAAAGCTTGTTATTTCGAAACAGAAAACCATCTTGTACTGAATAAGCTCCATAAGCTCCATTTTTGCATGCCTCTATTAATGAAGAAAAATCAGGATCTTCATAATAAAGGCTTTTGAGATGACTAAAGCCAAGAACTCTAGCTTCCATTAAAGAAAGCATAGCATGCCTCCGAGATAAAGCATCTGCAACGATGTTAGAAGCTCCAGCTTTATATTTTGAAACAAAGTTAAAAGATTGGAGAAATTCTACCCATTTTGCATGTCTTGGACTGAGTTTATGTTGACCATTGATGTATTTCAAGGCTTGATGATCTGAATGAAGGACAAACTGAGCCGATCTAAGATAATGAGTCCAATGAGTCAAAGCACGAATAATAGCATAGAACTCCTTATCATATGTACTGTAGTTAAGCTTAGAATGATTAAGCTTTTCACTAAAAAATGCAATAGGTCGTCCTCCTTGTTGTAAAACTGCTCCAATACCTACACCACTGGCATCACATTCAACCTCGAACACTTGCTTGAAATCAGGTAAGGCTAGAACAGGAGCCTCACTAAGCTTGCTTTTTAACAGTTCGAATGCTTCTTGTGCTGCTGGAGTCCAAGTAAAAGTTCCCTTTTTAATACATTCAGTAAGTGGAGCAAGGATGGTGCTGAAATTTCTGATGAACCTTCTATAGAAAGATGCTAGACCATGAAAACTTCGAACTTCAGTAATGCTTTTAGAACCGGCCATGATCTAATAGCTTCCACTTTTGATTCATCCATTGAAATTCCATTGTTTGAAACAATGAAGCCCAAAAAGGTAACACTAGGAGTGAAGAATTCACACTTCTCCATCTTCGCATACAGCTTCTTTTCCGCTCAGTTGAAGGAAGACTTTTTAAGATGATTTAAATGTTCCTGTTCACTTTTACTGTACACCAAAATATCATCAAAGTATACAACAACGAAAGTACCAATAAAAGGCCTAAGTACTTCATGCATAAGTCTCATGAAAGTACTAGGAGCATTTGTTAAGCCAAATGGCATCACACGCCATTCATAGAGACCTCCTTTTGTTTTGAATGCTGTCTTCCATTCATCACCTTCTTTAATTCGAATTTGATGGTAACCACTCCTTAAATCAATCTTTGAAAATATAGTGGAACCATGTAATTCATCAAGCAAATCATCAAGTCTAGGTATTGGATACCTATACTTAATGGTGATGTTGTTAATGGCTCTGCAATCTACACACATTCTCATTGTACCATCTTTCTTTGGAACTAAAATGACAGGCACGGCACAAGGACTAAGACTTTCTTGCACAAATCCTTTAGATAATAATTCACCAATTTGTTTTTGAAGCTCCTTAGCTTCTTCAGGATTACATCGATAAGCTGCCTTGTTAGGTAGTGGTGCCCCTGGTATTAAATAAATTTGATGTTCTATTCCTCTAATAGGAGGTAAACCAGATGGAAGGTCTTTAGGAAAAACATCACTATATTCCTTTATCAAAGGCTTAACCAAATCAGGAATGTCACGAGTATGAACATCATTTTCGGTCACTAATAACAAGAAATACATTTTTTTCCTTTTTCAACTGCTTTTACTACTTGATTTTGGGATAGAAATAAGGTCTTTTTATTTTTTATGTTTTTGGGATTTGGAGGGGATTGGTTTTTTTTTGTGAAGTTTGTGTTTGGCTTTCCCGGGCTAAGGACTATTTTCTTTTGATTGTGTTTGAAAGAATAAGTATTAGTCCTTCCATTATGAACGGTTTCTTTATCAGATTGCCAAGGTCTTCCTAATAGTAAATGACATGCATCCATAGGTAAGACATCACAAAGTACCTCATCTGAATAAGAATCACCAAATGAAAAGCTAATTAAAGCTTGTTTTGTTACCTCCACATGATTACCATCATTAAGCCAATGAAGCTTATATGGTTTTGGATGTTTGAAAGTAGGTTGATTAAGTTTCCCACCATGGATGAAGAAGCAACATTAGTACAGCTCCCACCATCAGTAATCATTGAACATATCTTCCCTCCAATCAAACATTTAGTTTGAAAAATCTGATCTCTTTGAGATGGAATGGTTTCAACTTCATTAGTGTGTAGGATCCTTCTAAAAACAAGCGAAAGATGTTCATGCTCTCCTTCAAATGGTCCTAGAATAGCTGCTTCATCAATTTTATCTCCTTCAGATTCGGCTTCATCTGGTTCATGAATTTCTTCATTTGCTCTTTGAGCCGAAGTGCATCATCAATGCTTTCAATATCAACTAATGATGCGGGAGCGAAGAGGCTTATCCAAGTTATCACTATCTATGACCTTCGCAATTTTTGGATATGGTTAATTCTTCAAAGCAAGGTCATGGGAGCTACGAGTTTAAGCTCAACACAACCTTTCCGTCTAGATTGAAGATGATTAAGTCCCTGAAGCTTATGTGGGGCGTCCTTAGCCCATGTTATGAAGTCCATATTTAGTCAATTGAGTCCTTTAAGAGTCTTATGTCAAGTTAGTTTAGACTTTTAATTAATGCTAGTTAAATAAAACTATGGCCGAAATTATGACTTGTATAATTCGGTTATAGGAGTTGTTTTAGAGTCGTAGTTGGATATGTAATCCCTTAAAGATAAGAATTGATCTTTTAGCTTAAGAGAAGGGAAAGATAGGCGTGTGAAATAAGATAGAGATGGCCGAAAAATCCATGCTCATCTTATTAGGATTCTTCCTTATCTTTTTGCAATATTTATCTTTTCCTAGATTTTAGGGATTAAGGTTTATCTTGCTTTTTAGATAGAGTTTAGGGTTCCTTATCATACTAGAGATGTACTAGTATAAATAGGGCCTATTGTAGTCGATTTTTAGGAGAGAAAATACAAAGAACTTTGAGTCATATTTTCGAGCTTAATTGTTTGTCAATTAAATTCGTGCCATTTAATAATTTTCAGGAGTGATAATTATTGAGTGATTAATTTACTTAATTCCAGGAGTGGTTTAAGTGAGATTGAAAGTTAATTAAATCTTTCAGGAGTGATTGATTTAATTTCCATATCCCTTAAACACATAAAAACACAAACTTTAGACACAAAACACATAAAAATTCGGACTTTTAATTATCTAGGTTCCTTTGCATTGGAGTACACTTGAATGTTTCTTTCATAGAGTCACATTCATATCAATTGGTATCAGTTTTCCAGGTGGGTGAGGAAAGAAAGTGTCAGACTTTCTTGATCTAGAAGACGAATTTTTGTGTGAAATTTGGTGGGTATATTTTAGACATCTATGAGAGTGTTGTGTCAAAATTTCATTGCATTTGAAAGAAAAACGAAGCCACAGCAACGTTCGCAATCAGACATAAGTTCCTGGCAGTTCTGCGAAAATTTAAGGTAACCTTTGAAAGACTCGATCTCCCTCAAGAAAGCATCTTTTTGGATGATTCTTGCGCCTAAACTGGTTTATTTGAAGTCTAGTTTATTTTCCTAAAATTTCGTAGAAGTTGGAGTTCATTTGATAGAGTATCGAGACTGTTTTTGTGAAACGTGCGGATTTGGTGCAAGAATCTGGCGCGACTGACTTTGAAAAATTACTGCGAGCACCCTACTTCGAATTTTTGAGTGATTCTAGTTTGAGATGTTTCCTAACATCCAATATTTACTTGTGTTAAAATTTGGGAATTTTATTCGACTTTGAATCTTCAGTTTCTTGTTAAAGTTAGGGTCTATTTTTCTGGATCTTCTGGGCAGTTTTTGTAAGGGGAATGTTTGCAACGAAATCATGTTGTATTGGACATATTGGACTGACGTTGTTAAGCTCATTCCTACTCTCCCGTTTAACATGCTATTAAACTGTACAAAATCAACTTGATGATCCTTGTCTTACAAAGTTGGAAAGAAAAGTTTTGAAGCGGAATTAACAGATTTGATACATTTCAAACGACCCGAAGAAAGAAGAAAAGAATTTGAAAGTCAGCAAAGGTAAAAAATAATTGAGGAACAATTTAAGTCCCTTTTTAGGAGAGACTTTAAGACGACACCTGAAAGTTCATCTTCAATTACTAGAAACACTAGTTGAAGAAGTCAAGATTGATGTTCTTCCTACCTTTTTGAGTCTACTCTAGATGTACCTCTAGTAGTTGAAGAAGTTAAGGTTGATGTTGTTCCAGATTTTCGAGCCTACTCTAGATGAACCTCTACTTGTGGAAGAAGTCTTTGAAGAAATAAAAGATGGAGATGAGAACAACAAAACTATTCCTTTTGATGCTATTGTTGAAGATCCATCTATTTTGAAGAAGTACCTAATTCATGTCCTTGTTCCATTGTTCTTGTTAGTGGTTATTTCTCAAAATTTGGCCAAATTCG